>CM042011.1:70713853-70906353 GCA_023525715.1 Cichorium intybus
TCAATATTGGTCCGATACTCTGTTTCTCGATTTTCGATTCTGCTTATGACTTTAAGACTGCAAATTGAACACATCAATTTGGTCCTGGTTGGCCAACAATTTCAGTTAACTTCAAAATCATCGAGAGGCCTACAGATATCTGTTTCCCATCAGGGTTAGGGGACGAATAAGTTTCGACTCATATGGTTATATCTTTTATCAGTCAGATCACTCACAACAATACGTTTTATAACACCGAGTTACCGATGCGTTTTCGCATTATCAATGAACAACTGCCTTGCAAATTACAACTCATATCTCTCTACTTTAAGATCATAAGATATTATCGTCTCAACATTGCTTGTGATATAATCCATGAAGCAATCTGTTGAGCGTGGGTTTATCCAATACTCAAATCTCAATTTTCTAAGTACTCATGAACGTTGTAGCAGTCTTACTGCAATGTCTAACTCCTTAGACAATCTACAACCGATTCATGACAGCCTTCGTTCATACTTACTCCCTAACAGTATGATCGGCTGTGGAACTTTGAATAATCAAATTACTCAGGAAGTTAAACATGCAAATATGAAACACAATAATAAACAATTGACAAAAGCAGTAAGCAACACTCATTTATAAATCTCTATTATAAAATTGCCAAAGTCAATTACATTTATACTGTTACAAGTTTCAAAACCTATATAATTGCTAAAACTAATATCATCCCTCAGCCCAATGCTCCGAGCATGCTGATTGTGCTTGATCCTACTTAGAGCCTTAGTCAAAGGATCTGCAGGATTGTCTTCTGATGATACCCTCTTAACCAGGAGGTGACCTTTTTCTACGCGATGTCGAATGTAATGGTACTTTCTATCGATATGCCTGGACTTTCAATGATCTCGCGGTTCCTTTGTTAAAGCGACTGCTCCTTCATTATCGCAGAATAGTTCCATCGGCTCCTGAATGCTCGGGACAACTCCAAGGTCACCGATAAAGTTTTCAGCCAAGCTGCTTCCTTAGACGCTTCACTCGCTGCAATGTACTCTGATTCGCACATTGAATCAGCCACCGTCTCTTGCTTGGAACTCTTCCAAGTGACCGCTCCCCTGTTCAAGAGAAACACCCAGCCCGACTGAGACCGACCACTGTCTCTATCTGTCTGGAAACTGGCGTCTATATATCCACTCACTTTCAAGTCGTCACTGCCACCAAGGACTAACACCATGTTCTTCGTCCTTCGCAGATACTTGAGTATGTTCTTAACAGCTATCCAGTGCGTCCTACAAGGATTACCCTGGTACCGACTAACCATGCTCAAGGCAAAGGATACGTCAGGGTGAGTACATGTCATAGCATACATGATCGACCCTACTGCCGAAGCATAAGGTACCCGACTCATCTCAGCTATTTCCTCATCAGTACTCGGACTTTGAGTCTTACTCAACTTGGCATTACTTTGGATAGGTAGCTCTCCTTTCTTGGAATTTTCCATACTAAACCTCTTTAGTACCTTTTCCAAGTATGTACACTGACTGAGTCCTATTAATCTTTTCTTTCTATCTCTCAGTATTCTTATCCCGAGGATATAGGTAGCTTCTCCAAGGTCTTTCATGGCGAAACACTTCCCGAGCCAAGACTTGACATCTTGCAAGGTCGGAACGTCGTTTCCCATGAGCAGTATGTCATCAACATACAGCACCAGAAAAGTGACTATACTTCCACTAGCCTTGACATATACGCATGACTCATCTTCACTTCTAGAGAAACCAAACTCTTTGACTTTCTCATGGAAGCAAAGATTTCAGCTGCGAGAAGCTTGTTTCAATCTGTAGATTGATTTCTCAAGCTTACACACTTTATTAGGATGCTTTGTGTCTACAAAACCCTCTGGCTGATTCATGTATACATCCTCAGTCAACTTCCCGTTAAGGAAAGCAGTTTTGACATCCATCTGCCAAATTTCATAATCATGAAATGCAGCTATGACAAGCATTATCCTAATCGACTTAATCTTGGCTACTGGTGAGAAGGTTTCATCATAGTCAACCCCCGGGGTTTAGGTGAATCCCTTCACAACCAGCCGAGCTTTAAAAGTGTGTACTTTACCATCCATGTCAGTCTTCTTCTTGAAGATCCATTTGCACCCGACTGTCTTTCGACCCGGCACATTGTCAACCAAGTTCCAAACTTGATTATCATACATGGACTTGATCTCGCTGTCCATCGCCTCTTTCCAGTTGGCAGACTCAGGGCCCGCCACTGCTTCATGGTAGTTAGCTGGTTCATCCAAATTTGTCAGTGTACTATCACTGGCAAGGGTGTCACATTACGAAGTTATATGGAAACCATAAAACTCGAGTGGCATGCTAACTCTACCGGAACGCCTAAGAGGTAATGAAATATCAATCGGTCCAACGGGAAACTCTTCCTCGTGTTGGTTGCTAGTTTCTCCTAAGGTTGATTCATCTGGCGTCTCTTGAATCTCTTCAAGATCAATAGTACTCCCACTGTCCTCTTTGGAAATGAGCTCTCTCTCTCTCTCTCTCTCTCTCTCTCGAAAGACTCCTCATCTAGCTACAAAGACCACGTCCTCGCTCGGTCTGTAGAACAGGTATCCAAAAGACTGTTTCGGGTATCCGATGAAGATACACCTCTCACTTCTTTCTGCGAGCTTGTTTTGAGTCTCTCGTCTCACGAAAGCTTCATAGCCCTAGACTTTGATGTGTGCCAACGAGGGAACTTTCCCCGTCCACATTTCGTGCGGTGTTTTTGCAACCTTCTTGGTTGGGACAAGGTTGAGGATATGGGCGGCAGTCTCTAAGACATACCCCCAGAAATGGATTGGAAGCGAAGCTCGACTCATCATGGAACGAACCATGTCCAATAGGGTTCGGTTTCGTCTCTCAGCAACACCGTTTAACTGTGGTGTTCTAGGAGGCGATAACTGTGAAACTATTCCAAATTCCTTTAGATAATCGAGAAACTCAATACTAAGATACTCACCGCCTCTGTCGGATCTAAGCATCATTATCTTTCTGCCTAATTGATTTTCTACTTCATTTTTAAACTCTTTGAACTTTTCAAAAGTATTTGACTTGTGCTTAACTAAGTAGATATACCCATATCTATTAAAATCGTCAGTAAAGGTCACATAGAACGTCGTGCCATCTTTTGTGGTTGTTCTGAAGGGCCACATACATTTGTTTGTATGATATCCAATAGACCTTCACCTCTTTCAAAGGACCATTTGAATGGTGATTTTTTTCATCTTGCTAAATAAACAAGACTCGTATACATCATCCGATTTAAGGTCGAATGATTCCAACACTCCATCCTTTTGGAGTTGGGCGATGCGTTTCTTATTAATATGGCAAGGCGACAGTGCCACAAACACGCCTTTTCTACACCACTTGAAGAATCAATATGCAACACATCATTACCAAAATTGTCAACACACATAATAGTTTCATACACTCCATCACAAGGTAAAGCATTAAAGATAAAAACATCATTTTTAAAAACTGAAATTGAACCATTCAATTTATCAAAAGTGTAATAATAACCTTGTCTGAACAATGCATGAAAAGAAATTATGTTTCTAGCCATATCTAGCGAATATCAACAATTATGTAATTCTAAACTAACTCCACTACTAAGCACCAGTCTATAGACACTGATCTTGGTAACAGGTGACGTTCGCCTATTGCCCATGACCAGGTTCAATCTATCGTGCTCCAGCTCCCTACTTTCCTCTAGGCACTGCAAATCAGAACAGATATGAAAACCACATCCAGTGTCAAGGACCCAAGAACAGGAAGATGATGAGTTATTAGAAATAGTGTAAGTACCTGCTTGTGATGGCTTCACTTTGCCATCCTTGATATCTTGCAAGTACTTTGGGCACCTCCTCTTCCAGTGACCCTTCTCTTTGCAATAAAACATTCGGCATCCTTTGGATTTGTGACATGTGAAATGTCGGAAGACTTGGCTCTCGGGGCATTGCTGGATGACCCGACATGAACCTTTTCCCACCAATTTTGCTTGGGAGGGCCCTTCCTTTTCTTTCCCTTGCCACTTCCAATCGCGATGACGGGCTGGCTAACTGAGGGTACACTTTTACCCTTCATCCCGTCTTCAGCAGTACGAAGCATGCGATGCAACTCAGCCAAAGTGGTCAGAGTGTTGTTCAAATGATACGCCAGTGTGAACTGGTCATAAGAACTCGGTAAGGAGTTAAGCACTATGTCAACGGCCAACTCCTCATGAACAGGCATCTCCAGCTTCCTTAGCCTATCCACGTAACCTTGCATCCTTTGCACGTGAGTGCAGACGGACTCTCCGTCCTTAGGCTTGCTGTTCGTGAAGGCTTTTACCAACTCGCGCCTCTCGATATGCTCTTGCTTGTGGAACTTTTCCGCAAGCTCTTTGTGCATCTCGTAGGCCCAGTAGTCCTCATAGATTCTTTGCAATTCAAGGTTCATGGTAGCGATCATGATGCAGGACACTTTGGTCGCATCATCCGAGTGTTTTTGATATGAAGCAACTTCTTCGGGAGTAGCGGTATCTGGGTCACCTTCAATTAGCTCGTTCTCGAGAACATACTCTTTGTGCTCAAACCTCAGAGCCATCTTGATGTTACGGATCCAGTCATTGTAGTTAGTGCCGTCCAACGTCACTTTGGAACACAATGACAAGATAGAAGTGACGTTAGCGGAGTTTGAGTGGGGAACGGTTTGGTCAACGGAAGACATCTATAAAAAGAAGGTAGTTTTAATTAGATATATAAATATGATCCTTAGAATTAACCCAATTATAATAATAAGGCTAGGACCCAACTATAACAATTCACAACATAGAAGAGGGATGCCGTAATCTATTTGTAAATTTTATAAAGGTAGGCGAATGACGATTCAGCCAATTCCACCGCGGAAACATAATCATATTATAATGGAATTCCTAATTTCTTTTGAGATTTATTGAACTGTTCAATAGCATGTTTTAATCTCGGATATGCCCCACTGTTTGTGACTAGGATACCGAGGATCACAAATCGGGTGTGAATAACCATGCAAATTAGCTCGGTACTCTCGAAGTCAATTACCATCTCTAATTGACGTGCCGGTTAACCACACACGCTCCGTCAATAATGGTAAAATCGAGAAACCCATTGCAACTCTTTGTGGACCCCAATTGGTGTGCCGGTAAACCACACACGCTCCACCAACGTTCCACAAAGTGCAATGTGCAATTTCATGGATTAGCATCAATTCACATTTTAAACCTAAAGTAACTAGATTGAGATTTTAATGAATTGTTCTAGTACTTTCAATAATAGCATTATACTTTTAAGAGGCTTAAGCGGTCCTATCAAACCCGTTCGGCTAACGACACTCGACTGACCAGGAGAGCGGTGGGTGAGAGTAGACACCCATTAGACTACTATTTTATAGGCAGTCGTCTTATACCCTCTTTATAGGACAGTTTTGTGAATGAGGCCTACTAACGGTAAGACCGACCAGTTTAATCTTATACAAATAATATTAACTTTTAATTATACTATGTATAAGATGTATTTTAAACTTTTAAAATATTTTAAGATTTAATCCTTTAATTTTCGAAAATTATCATATAATTTTAAAAATTAAATTTAAACCTTTAAGTGATTTAATTTATCTTTTAATTAACAATTAATTAAATTAATTAAATCAAAGATAGGCATCAGAAAATTAATCAAATTAATTACCTATCTTTATCCCCTAGTCATCAAAAATTACAAGCAATGAGATAAAGTTTTCCAGTTATTTAATTGATCATAATTAGCAAAAATAACAACCTACTTACCATGCATACATCAAATCGCAAAATGGGGGGAGGGGAGGAGGCTAGGGTTTTTTTTAAAACCCTAGCCACCAAAATCGATGAGGCCATCCAAGAGTTTATTTTTTTCGAAAATAACCCTTAGCCAAGAAATCAATTATATCAATTCACATAGAAAAACAACCAAGGCTCTGATACCACTGAAAGGTTTTAAGCAATCTACAAACTAATAAACCTAAGTTCACATGCAACCTAATAAGAGATATATGTTTTTCTATCAATGAACATATAATAATATTCCTAAGGCCAACAATAAATTTCTAAAGAATTTGGATAAGAAAACCAACCTTTGATTCTTGATCCAGAAGCTAGCAGCACAGTTGTCCTGCCTCAAATGGTGTCACACCCAAGCAAAAAGAGAAAATACAGCAGAGTTCCAGTGAGACAGAGAAATGGCGCAGGGTTTATGGTGGCCAGGAGGTTCCTTTTATAGCCTCCAAGGGTTACAGTCAAAACCCTAGAGGAGCCTCCTTAATGGACAAGCCTGTTGACCATTTGGACCAAAGCTTCTAAACCCTAATTAGGGTTTCGTCAATATGGAGGTGGCCTCCATATTTCACGCCAACTTTGGCCCCTTGCCACTGGTTGGCCAGTTACTCAACTATTGAATAAATACAAACCAGACCCTGCACTTTTAATTAATTAAATTAATCACTAAATTAAATCCAATTAATTCTAGATTAATTATTATAGTTTCTAATTAATATATTATCACTCTAATATATTAATAAACTATTTATTTTATTTCTATTGATTTATTAAACAATTAATAAATCAACCTTTCTCAATACCAATCCTCCAGCTATGAGGGCAACCCAAATGGACTTTGCTTCAATTAATAAGATAAATACAATTTATAAGTGATGACTTAGACACCTAATCCAACATTGGGTTCATACCCCCGAACGATGCGACGTGAACCCCAAAAAAACTAAATGGAAAAATGAAGTAGGATGCTATAACTGAAAAAGTGTATATAATAATAGAATGTTATAATACATAAACAAATGCAAGTATATTTTTACTTATTGCATTTAGCCTAAAATTTGAAAGTTATCAAAACAAATTCATATAACCACATTTTAAAATCTATCATGTTTACCTTCATGATCTAATCAAAGTAAAATCAAGTTTCTTTCAATGTTTTTAGTAGTAGCATTTACTAAATCATCACGGTCAAGAAAGAATGAAGTTTGTGCCTTCAAATGCTCTTATTCCCCTGCTTTATATTCTTCTTCATCAAGAAGATAATATGCAATTACCAAAGTAAGACCAAAGTAAGACCAACTGGTTTTTGGCATTTCTATTGACGACTGGCATTCTCTTGTTGGCACCGTTGAATTCTATCATGTTTAGAAGCTCATAAGATCTATAAATAGTAAAATATTAAAAAGCATAACTTTATAATGTTCTCTATGATTATATATAGTTCTAAATTAAAGAAATAGCAACATAATTTTGTTTATTTGTGTATTACAGCAACCTACTAATGTTTATTGATGTTACAATATTGCTTTTGTGTTCTTTGAAAGAATTCAAAACCAAGTTCCCTTGCAGCTATAAGCCTATAACAGACCCTCATCCGGTAATTGTACTTCATATAAAAGTTCATATGTCTCCTTATTAACATCATATATGGATGTATGACAAATAACCGACACTCCAACGACTTTCGTAAGATATATAAGTGAGGTTCATCAACACATTGATCATCCATTATCATCTCATCTCAAAAGTTAAATACTTTAATCTAGTTCCCTGAATTCACAATATCATCATGGTTGCCCAAGGTATCGCCATGGCTGCTCTAGGTATCACCATCATCGGGATGGTCAATGTTTTTCCTCTTTGAAAATGCTAAATCCACTTCTGGCATGACACATGTGTGTGTATGTGTGTGTGTGTATATATATATATATATATATATATATATATATATATATATATATGTATATATATATATATATATATATATATATATATATATATATATATATATATATATATATATATATATATATATATATATATATCCGGTAAGAAGAAAAAATTTGGTAGGAAGGTTAGAAGTTTTTTTGGCGAACCAACAAAACAAATCATTAGATGACTCAAAATAACATGATCCGCAAAAAAAACAAAAAATCCTGAAAAAACACTCGATGATTCATTTTTTATGATGATTTTGTTGTTATAAACTAAAACTATCCAAAAATTGAATAAAAACTTGATTCGCAAAAAATGAGTCATCAAAGTGTTTTTTTCAGGATTATTTTTTGCGAATCATGTTTTTTTGCATCATCTAATGATTCATTTTGTTGGTTCATCAAAAAACATGGAACTGATTCACTTGTTACCCTTCCCACCAAAATGCATTGAAATTTTTGACATTTGACGACAAATCCCAAAGAACTCCGTGCAAAAAAACTCAACAATAAGAAAAATCAAACTCAGCTTAATTTTCACATAACATTTTATTCGCCCATCTGTTGAAAATTTCAAAGCAGACCAAAAATCATAAATTTACTACTCCATATTGGAACAAACGAAAACAAAACTAAAACTCAAGATCCAAACAAACAAAATGTCAAATTTCCTCGATTGTAGATTTGTCTTTCTCTGCAACAAATTAATAGAAAAATTAAACAAAAAAACCTTATAATTGAAAATCTTGAAGCAATTAGTTACCTTTGAAAATCAAGCAAACAAAAACTCTCCAAGTTGATTAAAGACAAAGAGGCTAAAGAGCATGAGACCTGAATGTAAACATTGCAAATTCATAACTACAAATTAACATAAGAATAAGAAAATTGATCAATATCAAAAGTGATAAAGTGCTATGTTTATCTAGGTATAAAAGAGAGAAAGTGAAACGACCGAAAATTTGTAATATATAAATATGTAAACTAAAATGTGTGTGATTTAAGTGTTATATGTAAAATTTATGAGAAATTATGGTTTTAAGGGTAATTTAGTCATTTTACCCTAAAAAGGGTAAATTGGTCATTTGACTATATGCAGAAATTATTATAAAAATTTATTATAGTTTAGGACTAAAAATGTAAAAGAAATAATTCCATGGAAAGATAGTTGGTTTTGGTGGCCAAAGTTCAAGAAAGTTAACTTTAGGGACCAAAACTGAAAATATAGAAAATATAAAAATGAGAAAATATCTCATTAAGGTTCATAATTTAGTAGAGAGCTCTAGAGACGGGAGGAAAAACTGATCTTGGTGAAATTGTGAAGTTGAAGCAAGAATTGAAGCAAGGGATCAAGAACTTAACCATTGGAATTGGTGATTCCAACCTTCCAAGGTAAGTAATCAAAGCCCTAGTTTAAGTTCTTGATGGTTGTTCTTAAGGAAACTGAAATTCTGTAATTTCAGTAATGAAACACGAAGTTAAGAGGTTTAACACTTCCATTAAGCCATGTTAAAAGTACTTAATTCAATAAAATGGAAGTAGGATGCTATTTTTTCAAGAATTGAGATTTTGATCAAGAACCCTAGAATTTGAGTTCTTGTGATTAATCTGATTTTAATGGTTTAAAATTTGAAGAAATTGAAGGGTTTTAGTCTTGGAACAAACCCCTATCGATTAAGTGGAGTATTCAGCACTTAATAGGATAAAATTGGGGAATTGTAGCATAAAATCGGGGAAAAACGGGGCTGCTGCTCGACAGGCGCGGTGCGCCCCTACCCTGGGCGCGGTGCGCCCTACGCCTGGAACAAAAATGCAGTTTGGTTCAAGAGTCCCCTGCCAAGTGATCCTCAATTTTTAGAAATGAATCAAAACTTATCCAATTGACCTCAAATTTTAAACATAGGTCTAATATGGTCCAAAACTTTATAAAAATTTATCGGAATTAAAATACGACCCTCCGAGGGTACTGTAGTAAAATACGTATAAAATACAATTTATCTAAAGTTGAGTTTTACCCTTGCTTTGACTATTTATGGTATAATAAGGACTCTAACATGTTATAGAGTCAACTAAAATATAAATTAATGTATCATATAAAATATATAGGTGCAAGTCAAATAATCGGACACCGAAAGGGTAAAGAACCGAGGGACGCCTAAACGACGCTTCAAGAATTATTTGGTGAGTACATGTAGCATTTTTACCCACTTTGGGATACATGGCAAGTAAGTAAGTATTTTTCAGATTTCATATAGTATTTATATATGTGAAAAATATTTGCAAAAATGGTCCACTTTCTAGTTTAAATAGAAAGTTAGCTGCTATAATTGAAAATATGTTTCTTGGCAATAGCCTAAATCATGATATAGATATGTTTGAGTCAAAAGCTTGGCATTTAGCCATTTCTCGTGCAAGTAATGTTTTGGTTCCAGAAAAGTATTTTATGATTGACTGGTATTGTGACTAGCATTGTTAGTAAGGGAACTATGTTCCAACCTACCCGGGTTAGGTAAGGAGTCTACGGGGGACAACCCCCTTCGCGAAGTAGACTGCCTCAGCAATTCTACCGTTCGTATTGATCCGTTCTTTCTAATTGTAGAGACTTGGGGTATCACTTAAAGTGATTAACGCCCTAAGTATAAAAATCCCAGCAAGTTTATAAAACCAGTCAAAGAATGTATAAAAGACATTATTTTTGCAAAGTCTAACATATGATGATTTTGAAAAGTAATAATATTTAGTATGTGTATATTATATCGTTTTGACAATGATTTATGTTACGAAATTTTATAAAAGTTTAGAAAAGAAATTTAAAGTTTGAGTCTAAAACTCATGTAACTCACGAGACATTTTTGTCTTACGTATTCTATGTTTTTATGCCATGTATTCCAGGTTCAAGTATGAAGTTGTGAGAAAATTGGAAGTTTGTAAAATAAATCTTAAGTTGCAAAAGAGTGGAGCTGGTTACAGCTATCATGTAATTGGTATTGATTAATCCTTTCCCTTAGACTCATGGTTGTTTGATATGTATTTGTAATACCCTTTGCTGTATTTAAACAGATTTATGGTTTTTGATGGACCGTATTCTGTAAAATATGTTTTTATGTATTACAAAAAGTTTGAAAGATTTGGGGTGTTACAAGTTGGTATCAGAGCCATAGTTTAAGCGAATTAGGATTGGATCATTCCACTCCTAGGCTTAGACTAGTAATATAGTCAGTTAAAGTTAGTTACATAAATTGTCATGTCTTAATGAATTAAGACATTATTTGTTAATGGAATTATATGAGTATATTTATGAGTTAAAAGTAGCTAATGCATACCAGTGAACAGTAGAACCAAGTGGAAACATTGGGAACAATATGTGTAGGTGATTATGGTAATATGGGCCCGTATACAGGACGCGTATTGGGCCTGGTGTACTCGCAAGGGAATACTGGGAAACTGGTGGAAAAGTAGTAAACTAATATTATGATGAATTATGAAATACTAAAGTACTTGAAATTTTATAGCAAAAATGCGGACTAGAAGTGGTCAAGGATCGTACGCAGAAAATCCGGATCCTAATGCAAGGCCTCCTATTCCTCCTCGACAGCCCCAAGCCGTTGACGATGGCAATTCTAGGGGTGAGGCCAATCCACCTCCATTGACTTTGGAGGCGATTCAGAAGTTGTTACATGATTCACAAGTGCAAAACAGACAGGAAATGACTCGTCTTTTGGATGAGCGACTGGGCGAAAGATCAAAGTCACAACCTGAAGATAGCGAGAAAAGTGTGGCTCCTGAAGGCACTAATCCGAGACAAACTTCTTCTCAGGGAGATTCATCTTCCAAATCACAACCTCAGTTTAAGACTAAAGGAGCCTGTACTTTCAAGGACTTTATGTCCTGTCGGCCAAAGGAGTTTAACGGGGAGATGGATCCGCGAATAACAATACGGTGGTTGACCGAAATGGAACAAGTTCTTCGCATCTGTCGTTGTGACGAGGATATGAAGGTCGGGTTTGCTTCTCAGATGTTAAAGGCTGAAGCTCTTACTTGGTGGAACACTCTCCGCCGAATCAAGGGGAGTGATTTTGTGGATGCGTTGACTTGGGACGAGTTCGTTCAACGATTGAAAAACAAGTTCTGTTCAGCTAGGCATCGAGAGAATTTGGTTAATGAATTCTTTGCCCTTGCAAAGGAAAAACAAACCGTTGATGAGTATACTAAAAAGTTCTGCGAGATGCTGCCATTTCTGGAAGATACACTACCGACCGAGACCGGAAGGATAAACCGGTATGTTAATGGATTGCCGGCAGACTACTCGTTAGAAGTTGGCAAGGCTACTACTCTTGATGAAGCCATTGAATCCGCGGCTCGGGTTGAGAGTATGATTGAGAAAAAGACCAAGGAACGACAAGCATTTGCGGATAAGCGAAAGTCTTCAGGAATCTCTGGAGCAAGCAAGAAGAGTCGTTTTTCATCAGGGGTTTCTAAGCAAAGTGAAGTTAAAGAGTGTAAGAAGTGTGGAAAGAAGCACGGTGGAGAATGTAAGAAGGGCACTAGTGGGTGCTATAAATGTGATCTTCCGGGTCACCAGGCTAAAGATTGCAAGGTGAAAGATATCAGCGAAGTGGAATGTTTCAATTGTCATGAAAAGGGTCATTACAGCACCAACTGTCCCAAGAAGAAGACTGAGACGTTAGTTTCTACTGCAAGCAATAAGAAGACAGAGCCAGCAAAGACGAAGGGAAGAGCGTTTCAGATGACCTTTGATGAGGCCAAAGAAGACCAGGATGTGGTGGCAGGTACACTTATTGTAAACTCACAGCCTACTTATGTCCTTTTTGATTCTGGGGCACATTTTTCTTTTGTGTCTCATGATTTTAGTAAGCGTCTAAACATACCGATGAAACCATTAGATGATACTTGTGTCATAGAAGTCGCGAACAGAGAGTTAGTTACGGTCCGTCATGTGTATGAGGAGTGTCCGGTGGAGATTAATGGGCGAATTTTAAAGGCAAACTTGCTACCTATCGGGATTAAAGGATTCGATATTGTTATTGGGATGGATTGGCTCGGAGCTCATAATGCAAAAATTCTTTGTGGGAAACGGATAGTATCGATCAAAATGCCTGATGGTAGTAAAGTTTATATATATGGGGAACGCCGGAAGAACATGCAAAGTCTCATTACTGCTATTAAGGCCCGTAAATGCATCCGTAAAGGGTGTGAATCATTCATTGCTTATGTGATGAATGGGAAGAAAGAGAAGCAAAAGATGGAAGATATAAAAGTAGTTAATGAATTCCCTGAAGTTTTTCCTGATGACTTACCTGGGTTACCACCCATTAGGCAAGTCGAATTCCGTATCGATCTTGTCCCTGGAGCAAGTCCCATTGCTCGGGCGCCGTACCGTCTTGCTCCTACAGAGATGAGAGAACTTATGTCCCAGTTGCAAGAACTTCTTGATAAGGGGTTTATTCGTCCCAGCTCTTCTCCTTGGGGAGCTCCAGTGTTGTTTGTCAAAAAGAAGGACGGTACTATGCGCATGTGTATAGATTATCGCGAGCTCAATAAAGTGACAATCAAGAATCGGTATCCTTTGCCGAGAATTGATGATTTGTTTGATCAGTTACAGGGAGCTAGTTACTTCTCAAAAATTGATCTTCGTTCTGGATATCATCAAGTCCGAGTGAAGGATGAAGATGTATGCAAGACTGCATTCCGAACTCGATATGGTCACTATGAATTTTTAGTGATGCCATTCGGTCTCACTAATGCCCCAGCCGTGTTTATGGACCTTATGAATAGGGTCTGTAAACCTTTTCTTGACAGATTTGTCATCGTTTTCATTGATGATATTCTAGTCTATTCGAAAAGTGAAGCAGAGCATGAAGTGCACCTACGAGAAGTGTTACGTACTTTGAAGAATGAACAGTTATACGCGAAGTTGTCAAAGTGTGACTTTTGGTTGCGGGAAGTTCAGTTTCTGGGTCATATTGTTTCAGCTGAAGGTATTAAAGTAGACCCAGCAAAAATAGAAGCGGTAATGAAATGGGAACCACCGAAGACACCTACAGAAGTTAGAAGTTTTCTTGGGTTAGCCGGTTATTACCGACGGTTTATCCAAGATTTTTCTAAAATAGCGGTGCCATTGACTCAGTTAACTCGGAAAGAAGTGAAGTTCATCTGGGGAGAAAAACAGCAAGAAGCCTTTGAAATACTGAAAAAGAAGTTATGTGAAGCTCCAGTACTCTCTTTACCAGAAGGCACAGAAGAGTTTGTAGTATTCAGCGATGCGTCTAATAGAGGTCTCGGATGTGTTCTTATGCAACGGGGCAAAGTTATTGCCTATGCTTCTAGACAGCTGAAAGATGCAGAGACGCGTTATACTACTCATGATCTAGAATTGGCTGCAATTGTATTTGCATTGAAGATTTGGAGGCACTATCTATATGGGACGAAATGCAAGATATATACAGATCATAAAAGTCTGCAATATCTTTTCACTTAGAAAAAATTAAATCTAAGACAGACACGGTGGATTGAGTTGGTGAATGATTATGACTGTGAGATAATTTACCACGAAGGAAAGGCTAATGTGGTAGCCGATGCCTTAAGCAGAAAGGTTCGTGAAAAAGTTGTTAAAGGAAGATCCATGCGAATTGAAGTGGTCTCCACTTTAATTCAAAAGATTAAAGAAGCTCAAGACGATGCTTTAACTGAAGAGAACATAAAGAAAGAAAAGCTTGGGAAAAAGGTGGTATTTGAAGTAAATACTCAAGGGTTGCGTACTTTTAAGGGACGTATTTGGGTTCCTAAGTATGGGGCAACTAGAAAGATAGTTCTGGATGATTCTCACAAATCCAAGTATTCTATACATCCTGGAAGTACAAAAACATATCAGGATCTGAAGCAGCATTATTGGTGGCCAGGAATGAAAAAGAGAATAGCAAAATACATATCCCACTGTGACACTTGTGCACAAGTAAAAGCAGAACATCAGGTGCCGTATGGTACTGCACAGTCATTGCAGATACCAGCAGGGAAATGGGAAGAACTGACCATGGATTTTGTCATGGGGCTGCCAAGAACGCGAAGGGGACACGATAGTATATGGGTCATTGTTGACAGATTGACCAAGAGTGCCCTATTCCTCGCGATGAAAGAAACTAACTCACTTGGAGAATTAGCTCAGTTGTACATCGATGAAGTGATCAGACGTTATGGAGCACCTTTGTCCATAGTCTCAGATAGAGATCCTCGATTCACGTCTAATTTTTGGGATGCTCTACAAGAAAAGATGGGAACTCGAATCAAGATGAGTACAGCCTATCACCCTCAAACAGATGGGCAAAGCGAACGTACTATTCAGACCTTGGAGGATATGTTGAGGTCATGTGCCATTGATTTTGGTGGAAATTGGGACCAGCATCTACCATTAGTAGAGTTCTCGTATAACAACAGTTATCACTCAAGCATCAAGATGCCGCCTTTTGAAGCCTTATATGGTAGGAAGTGTAGAACTCCAGTATGTTGGTTAGAAGCTGGCGAAGCAAAACTCACTGGTCCAGAAATTGTAAGAATGACAAATGAAAAGATTGGGGTGATACAGACCAATATGAAAGCAGCACAAGATCGCCAAAGAAGCTACTCAAATTTGAAGAAAAGACCCTATGATCTAAAAGAAGGCGATTTGGTGATGATAAAAGTATCACCTTGGAAGGGGGTAATAAGATTTGGCAAGAAAGGGAAGTTGAGTCCAAGATATATTGGACCCTTCAAAATTCTGAAAAAAATTGGTTTACAAGCATTCAGGTTGGAGCTACCACCAGAACCCAGGGGAATACATGATACATTCCATGTATGCTATCTCAAGAAATACTTTGGAAAGAAGGAGTTAACCATTCCTTTAGAAGAGTTAAGGGTGGAAACACCCAACAGACTAGTGGAAGAACCTGAGGCGATGTTGGAGGTGAAAACCAAGAAGTTAAGGAACAGAGAGATTGATTTAGTGTTAGTCAAGTGGAAGCATTCACTGGGCTCAGATTTGACTTGGGAAACATTGGAAAGCATGAAGAAGAGATACCCTACTTTTACAGATTTCGATGCGATTCCGAGGACGGAATCCTAATTAGGGGGAGGTAGTTGAAACGACCGAAAATTTGTAATATATAAATATGTAAACTAAAATGTGTGTGATTTAAGTGTTATATGTAAAATTTATGAGAAATTATGGTTTTAAGGGTAATTTAGTCATTTTACCCTAAAAAGGGTAAATTGGTCATTTGACTATATGCAGAAATTATTATAAAAATTTATTATAGTTTAGGACTAAAAATGTAAAAGAAATAATTCCATGGAAAGATAGTTGGTTTTGGTGGCCAAAGTTCAAGAAAGTTAACTTTAGGGACCAAAACTGAAAATATAGAAAATATAAAAATGAGAAAATATCTCATTAAGGTTCATAATTTAGTAGAGAGCTCTAGAGACGGGAGGAAAAACTGATCTTGGTGAAATTGTGAAGTTGAAGCAAGAATTGAAGCAATGGATCAAGAACTTAACCATTGGAATTGGTGATTCCAACCTTCCAAGGTAAGTAATCAAAGCCCTAGTTTAAGTTCTTGATGGTTGTTCTTAAGGAAACTGAAATTCTGTAATTTCAGTAATGAAACACGAAGTTAAGAGGTTTAACACTTCCATTAAGCCATGTTAAAAGTACTTAATTCAATAAAATGGAAGTAGGATGCTATTTTTTCAAGAATTGAGATTTTGATCAAGAACCCTAGAATTTGAGTTCTTGTGATTAATCTGATTTTAATGGTTTAAAATTTGAAGAAATTGAAGGGTTTTAGTCTTGGAACAAACCCCTATCGATTAAGTGGAGTATTCAGCACTTAATAGGATAAAATTGGGGAATTGTAGCATAAAATCGGGGAAAAACGGGGCTGCTGCTCGACAGGCGCGGTGCGCCCTACGCCTGGAACAAAAATGCAGTTTGGTTCAAGAGTCCCCTGCCAAGTGATCCTCAATTTTTAGAAATGAATCAAAACTTATCCAATTGACCTCAAATTTTAAACATAGGTCTAATATGGTCCAAAACTTTATAAAAATTTATCGGAATTAAAATACGACCCTCCGAGGGTACTGTAGTAAAATACGTATAAAATACAATTTATCTAAAGTTGAGTTTTACCCTTGCTTTGACTATTTATGGTATAATAAGGACTCTAACATGTTATAGAGTCAACTAAAATATAAATTAATGTATCATATAAAATATATAGGTGCAAGTCAAATAATCGGACACCGAAAGGGTAAAGAACCGAGGGACGCCTAAACGACGCTTCAAGAATTATTTGGTGAGTACATGTAGCATTTTTACCCACTTTGGGATACATGGCAAGTAAGTAAGTATTTTTCAGATTTCATATAGTATTTATATATGTGAAAAATATTTGCAAAAATGGTCCACTTTCTAGTTTAAATAGAAAGTTAGCTGCTATAATTGAAAATATGTTTCTTGGCAATAGCCTAAATCATGATATAGATATGTTTGAGTCAAAAGCTTGGCATTTAGCCATTTCTCGTGCAAGTAATGTTTTGGTTCCAGAAAAGTATTTTATGATTGACTGGTATTGTGACTAGCATTGTTAGTAAGGGAACTATGTTCCAACCTACCCGGGTTAGGTAAGGAGTCTACGGGGGACAACCCCCTTCGCGAAGTAGACTGCCTCAGCAATTCTACCGTTAGTATTGATCCGTTCTTTCTAATTGTAGAGACTTGGGGTATCACTTAAAGTGATTAACGCCCTAAGTATAAAAATCTCAGCAAGTTTATAAAACCAGTCAAAGAATGTATAAAAGACATTATTTTTGCAAAGTCTAACATATGATGATTTTGAAAAGTAATAATATTTAGTATGTGTATATTATATCGTTTTGACAATGATTTATGTTACGAAATTTTATAAAAGTTTAGAAAAGAAATTTAAAGTTTGAGTCTAAAACTCATGTAACTCACGAGACATTTTTGTCTTACGTATTCTATGTTTTTATGCCATGTATTCCAGGTTCAAGTATGAAGTTGTGAGAAAATTGGAAGTTTGTAAAATAAATCTTAAGTTGCAAAAGAGTGGAGCTGGTTACAGCTATCATGTAATTGGTATTGATTAATCCTTTCCCTTAGACTCATGGTTGTTTGATATGTATTTGTAATACCCTTTGCTGTATTTAAACAGATTTATGGTTTTTGATGGACCGTATTCTGTAAAATATGTTTTTATGTATTACAAAAAGTTTGAAAGATTTGGGGTGTTACAGAAAGAGAGTGGGAGATATATATCATCTATGAAGAAAAATTCACCCCGGCAAAGTAGGAAAATGTATCATCAGCATCATCAATGTCTATTTCGTTTAAGTTTCAATTAATTCAAACACAGTCTCAAGGAACTCACTTCGCTCCTCAAGTGTTTCTCCGACCCACATCCTCTACAATGATTGTCATGGAGTTGAGAAATTTCTTAGTGTCTTCGGTCATTGTAATAACAAGCATTTGTATATTGTAAAGTCATAACTTTCTTTGCTCCTCATGTTTTTGATTGGTAATTGGGACTGCAAGTATAGCCAATTGTTGTTGCACCACACGAGTTCTTGCAGTCTAACAAACAAAGACAATTACTCATGCCCAAATTGTTCTCCCGTCGATGGTCTCAATGATGTGGAGTATTATCAAACAACGTTATATCTAAAAACAATTTACACAATAAAATTTCATCAAATAACTTAAATAAAAAATACCGTTCCAGACGTATTTTCATTGTTTTCGGACCTTATCTTCGTACAAAGTCTCTTGTCGTTTGCAATTTTGTAGTTTCGAATTTGCGAAAAAAATGAAAAAAAAAACTAACCTTAAATACTTGGGATACCATTTTTTTCGCAAAGCGTCATCAATTTTTCGAAGGCCACTAATAATTTTTGCAGGCAAGTTATACCAAAACGACGTGATTAATGCATTTGAGAGATTTTCGTAGCTAATTGAAATTTTTGCAAACCATCGCTTGCAAAAATCATGACTATTTTGATAAGTAGGTTTTTTTATAACTTGCAAAAATCATGACTATTTTGATAAATATGTTTTTTATCTATTTTCTAAAGACTCCCTTATATAGTTAGTCTAATTTAGAGTAAGCTGCAAATTTGGTCCCTGTGGGTTACAAAAAAATGTGGGTATAGTCTAAAAAGTTTTCAACTTGCACCACTGGTCCAAAATCGAAAACCTTTTGTGGTTATGGTCCCTGAGACATTTGAAAAGAATGTTATATCCTTTTTATTTCTTTTTCTATATATTTTTCATATTTCTTTAATTAATTTTAATGTTTTATTAAAAAAGAAATGACGCTCTCTCTCTTCCTCACCCTCTGTCTCTTTTTCCTCTCTCTTTCTCTCTAAACGTTGTTGAAGTCGAGGAACATTAGAGGCCGCCGCCTGCGCTAAGGTCGCTGCCTCCACCAAGAGAACTGTAGCGGACCTCTACGATCATCATCAAATCCACCGTAAGATCTCTAATTATTCCCCCAGGAATCGTCACCATCCGACTCTCTTTCAGTTGGAATCATCAAAACCACCACCACCCGCTGCCTTCTGGACGGGATGAAGATTTTTTTTAATTTTATTTTCAGAAATTAAATGAACCAGACAATTCCTTTTCAGTCCTCCCATCGACCAGACAATTAAATGAACCAGAGAAATTAATCTTCAACGGAAGAAATTGATGAACCATCGATGTTTCTAAATCATGTTGATTGCATCTGGGTTTCTACATGCTTACTCAAAGCCCCCCATAAGACCCAATTTACGAGTGTTCCATAATCGAACCAGAAAAGAATATTAGAAGTCGATGTAGAAATCCAACAACACACCAAATCATGGACGCCAAAATCGCTGCTTTCACATTCTTCACGTTCTTCTTGTTTACCGTCTGCGCCGCTCGAGAGCGGACTTCAGGAGATGGCGGCAGATTTATCTGTTTTCCACCATTGTCATCTTTTATGTTCTTCAAATCCCGGTTTCAGGGGAGTCGCACCCATGTTTTGAAGCTTTTGAACCTCCGATGTGCAGAATAATGAGGAAGATGAAGACGTCCGATATGAAATCCAACAACACACCCAAATAATTCGCTGCTTTGCACTTACCACATGTCACAATCACAGAAATCGCTGCTTTCCAACAACACATCCAAGTTGGCAAAAACTTCGCGCCAATCCTTCAGCCGTCTGGAGCGACGATGGGAGGAAGAAGATGGAAGAGAGAGAGAGGGTCGGATAGAGATGTACAGAGAAAGGGGAGGGCACGGTGGATGAGGGGTGGGTTATTTGTTATTATTATACATATTAATTGCAAGGGGTTCTAGAAGGTTTGGTGTGGGGGTGGGGGGGTTTTCCGTTTTTAAGCGGGGTGCTTCTTTTTGCCGTCTTCCAAGCTGCCATGTTTTCCTTCACTGTCCAGGTGTCTTCCCATCTGTTTCTCATATCACCGTAACCTTTCTTTTTCCCCTCTCCTTTTTAGGCATCAAACATTCCGACCGCCATTAACGATTAGAAAGAAGCGACAACCACTGTGTCCGGCGCCATAAAACTTGGTATACCATCTTTCTCTTCGTCTCCGCCATGGAAATTGACGGGTTTCTCTATGAAACCATGTCCCCTCTTTCTACCAACGTCGCTGTCTCCGCCCCCGTATCCACACCGCCCCCGGCTCCCAGTCCTCCCAGTGACTCCGAACCATACCTTGTCCTGCGGAATCATATACCGATATCTACGAATTCGACGCCCTTGCCGGAAACATCCGCTCCTGAATTCTTCTCTCTCGATGTCGATGTCGATGCCGATGATTGGAGAACCCCAACACCGCCGCTCAAACGCTCGCGACTGGCCACTCCATTGCCCGATGAAGAACCCAAGAGAAGCCTTGAGGTTGGTTGGTTTCGTGCCAATTGTCGGTTTAAGAGCCCCATGCTCCAGCTTCACAAAGGTATCGTTCTTCCCAATTCTTTCAAATGTCATATCCTGATTAATTGGGGTTATGCTCTCAATTTAATGTGATTGTTAGTATATTGTATGGGGTATTCATCAATCTCACTATGAAAGAATTCTAATCTTTCAAGATATGATTGTGATTTGATTCAGTATCAAACTACTGCAAATTGAATAACTTTAATGTTAAATCTGCAAAAAACATACTAATCATTTTGGAAAACACCAGTTTCAAAATGAATATGGCAATGTACCCAGGCTTTGATACTGGATTACATCTTTTTTTACATGTTAAATTTGCGTATTTACATCTAATTTTAGCAGAGATACTGGATTTCTGTGATTTTCTATCTCCAACTCCTGAAGAACAAGTGTCACGTGACACAGTAGTTGAATCTGTTTCAGATGTTATAAAGTATATCTGGCCTAAATGCAAGGTACACATGTTCATATTACAAATATCATATCAATAGATGCTAGAAAGAGACACAGTTTGATACTTTATTATTTATCATATATATATATTGAAGGTAGAAGTTTTTGGTTCTTTCAAGACTGGTCTTTTCCTACCAAGCAGTGATGTCGATGTAAGGCCATCTCTTCTCTTAATTATTACAAGAAATAACAACATACTTTTGTTTTATCCCAATAAAGCATTGTACTTTGAAAAATCCACCCAATATAGCAATGTCAATCCAAATACAAAGTAACTTATACTGTTATAATTTAGTAGATTTTTCAAAGTACAATATCCCAATAAGAAATGAAAGTAAGATGTTATGCTAAACAAATAAATGAAAGTACATTGCTATATCTTGCATAATAACTTTCTGCTTTCTGAATTGTAGATGGTGATATTAGAATCACAAATTCGAACTCCTCAATTGGGATTGCATGCTCTCTCTAGGGCTTTATCTCAAAGAGGTGTTGCAAAAAAGATTCAGGTAATTTTAGTTGTTAATACCTCCGTTAATTATTTATCTAATTTATGTTGGTGATAATGAAAATCGGTGATGGCGATTGGCAGCAGATCAACGATTTGAAGCAAGGTATGTCTCTGTGTATCCGTCTGTATATATCGAGACCAACCAAAGCTATGAGTCCATCAAGGGTTTTGCGAACTGGGTTTATTGTAATGGAGAACTTTGGTATGCTAACTTGCGTCGGCGATTTTTGGTATGCTAACGTGCGGCGATTTTGGTATCCTAACTCGGAGATTCAGCTTTCCCTGTTTGTGGAATTGGTTTCTCCCTCAGTGTTATTGAGGTATCTACACGCATAAGAAAGACAGAGATCTTGTAAGTGTTCACTTATTTTATATCACACATGTGCTGAAAATTTCTCAAATTCGTTTCTAAATGTTAGTCAGAGGAGGATTTGTGGAGCTGTATGTTGAGCGGGTTCAGGATGCGGATCAAGGGTTACAGAAGGTTGCACTGGAGAGCATTAGCGAACTTTTTACTGATTACTTTCATTTGCATTTCAGTCCCGGTGATACTCCTTGGGATGGAGGTGTGTAATCGCTTCTGTCTATGATCTTTTTCATACTACAAAATATCTGCATATGGGTACTATGATTTGAATTGATTGATCTTTGTTAAAAGATATAAATTATAACACTTGTGAATATTAGAATTAGTACATAGAAGATAGTGACAAGAAATGAATTTGTATTTTTCTTTTAGGTACGTTCAAGTTGACACTGCAATTTTCAGAAGATTATCCAAGTAAGCCACCAACAGTGCGATTTATTTCTCGAATGTTTCATCCAAACAGTAAGTAGATATTATCAAAAAGACTATATTTTTCATATTGATGGATGTGGGCTTGCTTTATTATGTTTTTAGTTTTTTCTTTCTATTGGTTAGTTTATGCTGATGGGAGCATATGTTTGGACATTCTTCAAAATCAATGGAGTCCAATTTATGATGTTGCTGCTATTCTTACATCAATTCAGGTGTCATATCTTTTAATGTTATATGTGCTCATGTTTTTTCTAAAATTATACATATGTGCATGCTTTATTAAAATTTAGGAGCCTTAATTAGCCTTTAGTTGGTTTCCTCCACATAATTAGAATTTGATCAATAAGGAAGAATCAATTTGGAATATCAAAATTAGCAATGGATATGTTCTCTTACGATCTGACCCACCTAGCCAAACCCGCCACCTCATGTGTCAAAGTAAAACGGTTGCTCTTCAAGTTTCAATCTAGCCCGTGCTTCAATCTAGTTATTATCATTTTTAAATTAAAAATATATTAAAGTAAATATAAATAATGCAAAAAAGATATTAAAATGGCAAATTAGTCCTTTCAACTTTTTCAGGGACCAAAACCACAAAACTTTTATGATTTTGGACCAGTGATGCAAGTTGAAAACCTTTTAGATTCCTTCCACGTTTTTCTGTAAACCACATGGACCAAAATTTGCAGTTTACTCTCTAATTTATTATTTTCTCTTAAAAAAAACTAGAGTTTCAATGAGTATGTTATCTATTCTGTTTATAGAAATACTTCTGAAGCATATTTTGCGTGCAGGATGGAGCTAAAACGCCACCGTTTCAAACGGACGTATCAACTTACATAGTTACATCCCCATACCAGGGTCTTCGAGGAACGAAGGCTCGGACGTTCGGTGCATCGCGAAAGACCAGCCAACTTACGACGAATTATAAATCACAACCAGAGATCAAAACAAACAAAGATGTTTGCACAATAACCTTACTGTTGCCGGAATCTTCTTCACAATTGGTGGTGCCGGTGAAACTTCTTCCATAAAATTATATCCTCCGGGGTCGGAACGGAGGAAAAACAGCACATGAACGATCATCTTACATAGTTAGAGTTACGATTTGTTTTGAGTGGAGAGTGATCAATAATTAGATCGAAATGCCAGAAGGAGAATGTCGTCCGACGATGGATCTGTTCCGATCAGAGCCAATGCAGTTAGCTCGGGTCATCATTCCGGTGGAATCTGCTCATCGAGTCATTTCGTATCTCGGTGAACTCGGCCTTTTTCAGTTTAAAGATGTATGCTATGAATTATGATACGTTTCGTTATTATGGTATAATTACATCAACAATTTGGCATTTATTACGCTTATCGATACAGAGCACTTGTGTCTGTTTCGATTTTTGTTTTCCAAATCGAATGGAGTTATGTCATGAACCTTTTCTATCTCGTTGTTACACATGAATTTTCGCTTTTTATTGAATGAACGATTATATTCTTATCTCGTAATTAGGGTTTTTTCTTTCCTCACGTTGTCTGTTTCAGTTTTTGACAGTTCGTTTTAGTTGCTTGATACTTGTTTCTGTGCGTATGTATTGGAACTATCGAATTTAAAAATCATTTTACGTGTGCAGAGATCATACAGAACCATCTAAAAATTGCTTGTCATAGCAGAAGGGGGCAAACACGATTAAATACTCTTATGATAATATCAAGAACAACCATTAAATTGCTTCTCAAATGAATTGACTTTCTTAACTGATCAAATAGACAAGAAGAAAGTTTTAGATTTGTTTCTTAGTCTTTCTTGTATTATTACTTGATCTGCTTTTGGGATACATTATGCCATAACTCCTATAAGCACACAACTTTTACCTTTATATTTGTAGTCTTGAACCAATGATTTCTGAGTCTTCTTCTATTCTTCTATTTGTGTAGCTCAACACGGAAAAGAGCCCATTCCAGAGAACATATGCTACTCAGGTATGCTCACTGTTTGCAACATATTATTTTTGGCTTGCAATGTTATGTTTTGATAATTTGATGACGTTTCTGTTCATATACTACTATATTGGCTACCAACACATAGAAGACTAAAAGGTCTAGATTTAACACTAGCATTTAATCTCTAAGATTATAATACTAGTACGCTTACAGATGAGATCTTATACACGAATTTAAACACACTAGATCACTTCCTTGCTACATTTTGTTTCCCTTTGCAGATGAATTCTATAAATTTGTTTGGCTTATTTACATTCGTACCTTTTGCGAAGATTCAAGCATATTATTATATTCATTTTTCCACACTTCATAATTTTTTAGATAAATCTGTTTCTATGCTTGATCTGTTACATTTAATAATCTCCATGTAGGTTAAAAGGTGCGAGGAAATGGCACGCAAGCTACGTTTTTTCAAGGATCAAATGTACAAAGCAGGTCTTATATCCTCAACAAGGTCAACATATGCATCAGAAGTCAGTCTAGATGAACTTGAGGTAAATAAAAAGACTAACATTAGTTTACCGGTTATCATCATCATAACTTATTTCTAAGTCAACTATTAGGTCAAACTTGGAGAACAAGAAGCCGAGCTCATAGAGATGAATGCAAACTCTGAAAAGCTACAACGTGCTCATAATGAACTTCTAGAATATAAGCTTGTCTTGAAGAAGGTAAGAAGTGTTTGGTACGATGGAATCAGGGTAGGAATGGAATGGTTCATTCCATTCCATTCCCTCCAATATGTTCAGTAGCATATATAGTTTCAAGTCTCATAACACAATTTAACATCAAGGAATATTCTTTCTTTTCTGCAATTTAACATCAAGGAATATTCTTTCTTTTCTGTTTCAGGCTGGTGAGGTTTTCAATTCTGCTCAAAAGAGTGCGACAGCTCAGCAAAGAGAACAAGAATATCGCCGTGTTGAAAGATCACTCGACAGTCCTCTTTTATTAGAACAAGTACTCATTTACCATTTACTTCTACATCTTTACACGCGCTTCGTTCCCCAGATTCCATCGAATTCGGCCGGAATCGGAATCCAATTCCATTCCAATCCGCTTTCGCTACAAATGACTACTGAATTAAAAATTCAATTGGAATTCACATTCCACATTCTCAAACTCCGATTCCTTCCAAAATTTCCATTGCATCTTATCTTTTTTCCATTTATAATTTTGAAGGAAATAACAGATTTATCAAAGCAAGTTAAACTGGGATATGTGAGTGGTCTTATCCAAAGAGATAAATCAATGGCTTTTGAAAGAATCCTGTTTCGTGCAACAAGAGGCAATGTGTTCTTAAAGCAATATTTCATTGAAGAACCTGTCATTGATCCTATTTCCGAACAAAAGGTTAATTTCAAATCCGAATAATATTTATATAAAATTTGCAATATTGTATAATGCTTTTGTTTTTAATCTTTACAGTTGGAGAAAAATGTCTTCATTGTATTCCATTCTGGAGAAAGGGCGAAAAATAAGGTGTTGAAAATATGTGATGCTTTTGGAGCAAACCGTTATCCGTTTACTGATGACATAGGAAAACAAAATCAGATGGTCACAGAGGTATTTTTATTTATTTTTATTTTTCATATGGTGTTAATGTAATTAATTAGCTCTATTCGTGTATATTTTTGTATTAATGAGGAGAACAGATAAGAAAATTGTATAAATTGTTGATTTTAATTTCAAGGTGACTGGGAAACTTTCAGAGCTGAAAACCACTATTGATGTTGGAAAACATCATTGGGGAAGTGTGGTACAGGCTATTAGTCATCAATATGAACATTGGAACAATCTAGTAAGTTTCATTGGTCAAAGTTTCATTGGTCTGTTCAATCACTAATCTCTTTTTCAAACATGTGTTTTTAACTGATGAAAGGTCAAGAAAGAGAAATCAATTTACTACACATTGAATATGCTTTGTTTTGACGTTACAAAAAAGTGCCTTGTCGCAGAAGGCTGGTGTCCTGTTTTTGCTACAAATCAGGTATATTGTTATGATGTAATCAATTTCCATGAAGAGTTTCTTACGAATAATATGATTTAATGATATTAAATCCTTTTCAATTATTTTATCTAGATTCAAAAGGCATTGATGAAGGCAACTATCGATAGTAACTCACAAGTGGGACCCATATTTGAGATTCTGAATTCCAAGGAACCACCACCTACGTATTTCCGCACAAATAAATTTACTAATTCATTTCAAGAGATCGTAAATGCTTATGGGTAAATATTTCTTTACTTATCTAAAAAATCTCGTTTAGATACGCTTTTAGCTTTTATTTTAAACAAAAAGCTTCAAATTCAGGGTGGCAAAGTACCAAGAAGCAAATCCTGGTGTATACACAGTTGTTACTTTCCCATTCCTATTTGCTGTCATGTTTGGAGATTGGGGCCATGGTATTTGCTTGTTTCTTGCAACATTATATCTTATACTCAGGGAAAAATCATACTCCTCTCAGGTAATATTTTAATAAAAAAAATCACCCATCGATGCATGACCACATTATTATTACTTTTGTATATATGATCATTCAGTTTTACATTCGATTTTGCTCTATTCAAATTTATGTGTCACAGAAACTAGGAGATATCATGGAAATGGCATTTGGTGGGCGTTATGTCATCATAATGATGTCAATTTTCTCAATATACACGGGATTTATATATAATGAGTTTTTTTCTGTCCCATATGATCTTTTTGGGCAGTCTGCCTACGACTGTCGTGACCCTTCTTGCAGGTAATTTTCATTTTCATATTTCATTTTAGGTTATATTTTATTTGATAGTTAATGAATATTTATTTACAAAAATAAATCCAAATGTGTAATCTTAAATAATCCACAGAGATGCAACTACAATGGGACTAATCAAAGTGCGAGAAACTTACCCATTTGGTGTGGACCCCGTATGGCATGGGACCCGAAGTGAACTACCATTTCTCAACTCCCTCAAAATGAAAATGTCAATCTTACTCGGAGTAGCTCAAATGAATCTCGGAATCATTATAAGCTATTTTAACGCTAAGTTTTTCCGAAACGACATCGACATCTGGTAAAATTAAATTATACTTTTTGTCTCATTGACATCAGTCTCAGTTTAATTTCCAAACACAGTACAACCTGTCATGTCATGTTTCAGGTACCAGTTTATCCCCCAGATGATATTTCTCAACAGTTTATTCGGCTACCTTTCCTTACTCATCATTCTAAAATGGTGCACTGGTTCACAAGCTGATTTATATCATGTAATGATATACATGTTCCTCAGTCCCATGGATGATCTAGACGATAATCAGCTGTTTTTCGGCCAGAAATATCTCCAGGTTTCATTTTTATTATACTTTCCAAAAATAGAAAGTCACAAACACACGTAATTTGGTGTAATTTGTGTCAGATACTGCTGTTATGTCTAGCACTTGTGGCTGTTCCATGGATGCTGGTTCCAAAGCCTTTTCTTTTGAAGAAACAACATGAGGAAGTATGCCGAATTTTTATTTCTTATTAATTTTTTTAAATAGTTTTTGTAATGTCGTGTTATTTGTCAGAGACACCGAGGTGGGGCCGCCTACCAACCACTTCACAGCCATGACAATAATCACGAAAGAGAGAGGTCTGGCGGACATGAAGAGTTTGAGTTTAGTGAAGTTTTGGTGCATCAATTAATTCATACAATTGAATTTGTTCTTGGTTCAGTTTCCAACACTGCTTCCTACCTTCGTCTATGGGCTTTAAGGTAATTCAACCAAAAAAAAAAAAAAAAAAATGAAATTGAATCATGATTTTGATTTTTGATTTTGTTTTATGTTTCAGTCTAGCACATTCTGAGCTTTCCAGTGTGTTTTATGAGAAGGTTCTGCTTCTCGCATGGGGGTAAGTTATTTACCATATTGCCCTCATCGTGTTTCAAGAATAATAATTTAAATTGGGAGTAATTTGATACTGTGTGACCGCAGGTATAATAGTGTAGCGATATTTATAATTGGTGTTATCGTATTTATTTTTGCGACGGTGGGTGTGCTGTTGATAATGGAAACCCTAAGTGCTTTCCTCCATGCACTCAGACTTCACTGGGTCGAATTCCAAAACAAATTCTACCAAGGAGATGGATACCTATTTTGCCCATTTTCATTTGCATTGATTAGCGACAATGAAGAATAACGGTAAACCACTTTCCAAGCATTTTCTTTATATTTCTATTATAGCATTTTAATTTCATTTATTATTTTTACGATATTCTGTTTAAACATTTCATATTGTTTCTAACCTATCCATAATAGCAATAAGTAGTAACGTTTTAGTACTTTCATTTTTCTTATTATAGGATTGTAATTTCATTTAATCCTTTTACAACATTGTATTTTTCATATTATTTCAACTCCATAATTGTCTTTCATGAATACCTCTTCAAAGTAGTTTCAACAATCGGTCTTTTTGTGTCTGTATACCAATGTGACTGACTACTGATACTTCTGAAAAGGCTAACCTTTAGTTGTGCTTGAAATCTAGCTATCTCAATTCTCACACAATAACACTTTCATGAGTCAAGGAACCATACAACATCATTAACAAATTGAATGAACCAAAAATCAAACACATCATCATGACCCTTTGTATTTGTCATATAAAACAAATTAGCACATGATTTCGAAGTCAAAAAGTTGCCCATGCTAAATGTCACAAAATCTAAGACACAAACAAAACATCATCAAACAGACAAACAAACATCACCAAACAATAATAAAAGTTCCAATTTGTTTGATTCCATGTTGCAGTATTAATAAAAGTACTAACTAAAACTACGCCGTACCAACATCTACATCATGTTGATCCTTCGTGGCATGTTACTTTATGGTCTACATATATCTAAAGTCTGACAGTTTCAATAACATAACATTCTTGCTAATACATATTTACAACATCACCTTAAAACAACTTCAAGTATTTGTAGAAACCACAGCCGAAACCATAGTATCCATCCCACAAACATTGTGCCCACTGCAAAGCATGTAGTACCCATCCTCACCCCAGTTAGGCCCCCATGAGTTCTTAATAATCCAATACGGCTTCTCCTTAAACCTCAATGGCGCATAACCAGCAGATCCGTACCCAACAAGCAACACACCATGATCCATTTTATGCTTTGCGCAAATATACGGACACGAGACTTTCCCAATGTATGTTTGCATCCAAGCCGCATTAATCCCAACTGAAAACAGATATTTTTTATTTAGAGAAATTTGGATTTAAGTGAGAATTGGGGTTATGAATTATGATAATTACTTGCGAGAGGGCCGTATTTGACAAGGTTGGCTTGGATTTGGTCTTCGTTTGTGGAAATAACGCTGAAATTGGAGACAGATGCGGCGATTTTGGACTTGTCGAAGTGGCAGGTGCCGTCTTCTCCTGTGTAAGGGTAATCTGCTTCTTTTTGAAGACCACCTGATTTCAATATGTACTCGAATGCGTTGTTCATCAGTCCACCATTGCAACCTGCGTCGCATGAATCCCGGCCTTCAGCTGGATCACACTGCGAAAGTGGAATTGGAGATAAATTGTTAGCGAATATCATCGCTGATTTTGAATAGGATAGTCGACAATCGAAGTAAAGAAACGGGGAGATGGAAGTGATTTAGAAAGAAACCTCATGATCACAGTCCACAAGCTGTTGTTCGCTAAGGCTAACCAATTCCCCGGTTTGAAGGAAGTGTGAACCTTCCAATGCTCCTGTGGTACTGAAGGACCAACACGATCCACATGAACCCTACAACAAAATTTCATTACTCTAATTGATAGAAAACCACAAATTAATGTAAACGGCGTGTAATAAGAACAAACGCATCTCGTTTTTTCGTTTTTGGATTGTGCTTTTGTCCTTACAGAAGAGTCGAAATATTTTGAATGTCTATAAAAGTGATTTTGACGTGAATTAAATCCGAGTTTTAACTAGGACTATTTAATCCGTATATAGCGTCTAAAATTTGAGGCCTAATCGCTGCAAGTAAAACCATATTAAGTATAAACGAAATTAATAGTTTAGATCTGAGAAGAGTATTGCGCACCTGATCTTTAACGGGAGTTACGGCACCTTTGTCACGCCAGTCGAACTCTTCGGGAAGATTAGTGGTCGGGAGGATCGGAGCTTTGTTAGCATCAGCTGGAAACTTGAGACGATTTTTTAAGCCAAGGTAATTCCGGCGGAACTCCGACGGAGTCAAATCGGAGAACTTCGTAACGCCATGTTCGGCGGTAGGATCGAGCAGCTGGTGGCGCTTAGCACGGCGAAGGTTAGACTTGAAGATGGACTTACGTAAGTCATGCTCCTCTTGAGTAGCATAGGTCTTGCCAAACTTGCTCTTGAAGAGCGTGAAGTGGCGATCGACGTTAAGAAGAGGATCTGCAGCCGTCTCTTCCTCTGGTACCACTTGACGGATCAACGGATCCGACGAGGACTCATCACCAACGGCGGCGGTGACGACGGCGATGAAGAGGAGGCGGAGGGAGAAGAAGGACAAAAGAGATGAGCGGCCCATGGTGGGGAGATATTTTCGTATGGAGCTTTTGGTACTCCAGTTATACTGGTTTCCAAGAAGTTAGTTGGTGAAATTCAGCCGTTGTGATCATGACACGAGTCCTTATCTGATTAAGGAAAAAATATCTCTTTTCGAGATGGTAGCGTGTAGGATTGTTAAAAAATACTTAATTTTGGATGGTGTCCAACGATCGAGGCGAGTTGCACTTTGACCCTCCATGTTTGGTTTTATTAAATTTATTGATTTTTATGTTATCTTTTTAACAGCAATGCATTAGAAAGGCTTAGCAAGGAGGTAAACCAAACAAAAAGAGTTCAACATTACAAGAAACAAGCAGCAACAAAAGAACTCCACCAATTATACCAACAGTTACGGTTCAAGTTGGACTTATATTTAAGCCAATTGAACGAGAAAATTTGCATATCAACTACTTTGAAAGAATAAATCAAGCACAACCAGTGGTGGATCCCTTAAAGGGTCAGGAGGGGCTATGGCCTCTATGGAACCCATTTCTTCTCATGAAGTCATCAAATTTCAAGTACAATTGCCTTGGAGCTTGCTTCAATCCGTACAAACTTTTCTTCGATTTGCACACCAAGTTTTCTTTCCCAATAATCTCAAAACCTTCTAGTTGTGCCATGTAGACGTATTCTTCCAGGTCGCCATGCAAGAACGCAGTATTGACATCTAGCTGTTCTAGGTAGATATTTTCGGATGCAACGATCCCATGCACAATTCTGATTGTGGTCGTTTTCACAACCGGAGAGAAAATCCCGTTGTAGTCAACACCCACCTTCTGTTGGAAACCTTTGACCACCAATTGTGCTTTGTCTCTCTTCTTCCCATTAGCTTCATCCTGAAACATTCACTTGTTGGACAATGCCTTATTCTTTGTTGGGACCGTCTTCAACATCTGGATCTCGTACTTAGTACAATAATCAACGGACTCTCTGCTGCTGTATTCTCCCACATTGTCGAACTTAATGCATTGACCTTGAGACCCGTCTCAGTCTCGACAAAAACTCTTCACCTCTAGAAGGTAGCAAACACTTCCGATTTATTCTTCAGGAAGTAAACCCATACATTGTTGAGTTATCAATGAAAGTAACGTAGTAATGAGATCCTCCAACTGAAGATACAGAGGTTGGCCCGTAGACGTCAAAAGGCCCAAGCTCAAGATTCATAACCTTCGGAGCTTGGCCCACCTTAGAGAATGTGACCTTCTTTTATTTACCTAGTACCAGGGCTCATAGAATTCTTCGACAACAGCCTCTACATCTGGAATCTTGCCCTTCGCAACCAACATCTTCATCCCCTTTTTACTCATATGACCAAGCCTTTGGTGTCACAGAGTAGAGGTCTTCTGATGGTTGCCAAACTCAACCTTGTGTCCTTCATCATACAACTGCCCCACCGATATCAACATCCTCTTCAAACCCAGAATGAACTTACATTTTTCAAGGTCTATTTCGTTCCCAAGGAAGTTAGGAGTGTAACATCTCCAACTCCAGTTATATCGAGGCTCTTGTTGTCCGTAAGTCTCACTTTGCCAGTTGTAACGCCTGAAATTCTGCATTACATCTTTGTTATGACATGTATGGAAGGATGCACCCGAGTCCATTATCAAGGACTTTGTGGAACTCTCTACACAGCAAATGGGTGCATCTTCAAAATCTTCTGCCAAGTTCACTTCTTTCTTCGTAGTTGCGGATCTAGAAGGCTTCGGACACTGATTTCGGAAATGTCCACTCTCTTTGCAGTTCCAGCAGACAACATCTTTTCTGCTCTTAGACCATCCCCTCCTCTATGACTTCGATCTTTCCTTACCACCACCATCGCCACCTCGGTTCAGTCTCCTCACACTCTCCTTGGAATCCAACGCACTACCAGAACACTCACCAGCATTCCTCCTTCGTATATCTTCCCAAGGATTAAATCTTGGATGCCTTAAACATGAGCTTTGCTGTTCCGGACGAACTGATGACCACAGTTACCGTTTCAGACCAACTTTCTGGAAGCGAAGATAATAACAGCAAGGCTTGGACTTCATCATCAAAACCAATCTCCTTCTTTCATCTTCGCGTTCACAATCTGTCTGATCAAGAAAACCTTGTTAGCAGCTGAAGGTTTCTCATACATGTTGGACAACGCTTTGAGTAGGCCACACATGGTTTTCTCATTGACGACGTTGTAAGCAACGAACTTCGATAATGACAACCTGACCACACCAACGCTTTTCAGGCCAACAGTTCCCACTCCTCCCATGGCACATCCTCTGGTTTCCTTCCGATTAACGGGAGATGAAGTTTTTTTCCCGTAAAGATAGTCTTCTATCTGTATTCTCCAGAATCCGAAATCATGGCTGTCAAACCTGTCAATCTTGATCTTCCCATCTTCAGCCATAGCTCTGATACCAGTTTGTTAGGATGGGGACTCAACAAGTCGAGATTGATAACTTTAATCTCCAATATCAAGAACAACCAAACTAACTCTCGATGGTATGCACTCGACCAAAGAAATAATTGCAGCAAGAAATACAAGAAGAACAAATAAACAAACAAAGATCAACATAGAGAAATTTAAGTGGTTCACTCGATCGCAAGATCAAGCTACGTCCACTAAGAACCAATGAGAATTTTATTATGAATGTTATACAAATTTACAAGTATAACTGCACTCTATAGTTTCTGCACACCACACTCTTGGTTACAGTAGAGATGTATATATAGTTGGAAACCAGAATCTGAGAGTAATGATGGTAAATCTTCTAGCCATTAACTTTCTGCACTAGGCCGATGGGACAATGCATGGAACATGCTCTGGTATACCAACTTCTGATAGCAGCAGTTCTCGGAACTTGTGTCAAGGGTACACTTCGCTTCTGAAGTAGCTTCTCCCTTTTACTGACATTTCGAATCTACACATCTGATCCATGAGAAGGATCTAATACAAGGTTCTATCTGAAGCAAAGGCTACTCCCTCGGATCGGATGACGCCTTCTGCAGTCGATCATAAAGTAGAGTAAGATAATGGGAAACACACCTGATTCATGATACCTACTTTACAACTGATCGATCTTCCCTTCGCATTGTATGATCATCCGAAGCGGAGCTCACATCCTCGGTCCTTTTTGTCCATATTCCTTGCGATAACCAGAGGCAACCCACTCCAACTCGTGAACCATTTCCACACCTCCACTGAGAAGCTACACTTGAAAAAAAACATGATCCACATCTTCTAACTCGTTGCTGCAAAAAGGACACATAGTCGAGCTAATAACCATACCCCTATCCATAAGACCTTTCGCCATCAGTCCTTGCCAAGAACTAGCCTCCAAACAAAGCAATTCACTCTGGTAGGCACCCAACTTACCCAGTTAAAGCCATTAACAGTGTTTTTATCCCTCAACGTCTTTGACAATCAACTTTCTAAGCGAGCTAGCAAAAAAGATGTAGGAATTACCTCATGGCCAATGCCATTTATCCTGATAATTTGACAGTTTGGTCTAAGCAGAAACCTCCTCCAAACACTTCAGCTCTCTGATCTCTCTTCCTCTTCTGACTGGCAATTTTCACTAACCCTTTAAAACAGCCTCGTCCCTCCTGAATCCTATATGAAACCTTACAGTTATTCTCCATATCAAGCATACAAAGTCTTGGAAAAGCATTTTTATCTTGTTAATGTCATACCACTTGTCTTTCCAGAAGTAAGTAACCCGCCCATCCTCTAACTCCCTTCTAAAAATATCCACAATAATGATATTCCTCTCTGAAAGCTCCTTGTGAACATTGTAAATCGAAGAAATTAGTTTTATAAAAATATTTGATACAAGAAACCTAAAGAAGTTATGTTTCGTCTTTAACCTCCACCACTTGGAAAAAAGGGCAATATTCAATGTATGAAGACTTCCGATACCAAGCTTTCATTGTAACACCACTTTTGAATTGGTAAGTATGAAACAATTTCCTTTGATGTCTCTAGGATATGTGTAATATATGGTGGTATTAGTGTGATGATTTTGGTGGAAAAGAGATCCAAATGTAAGAAATTGTGTGAGAATGGCCATTTTTGCCAAAATGGCAAAACTATGGACTTAGGGTGACTTAGTCAAGGATTTAAATGAAAAACAAGTTTACTCATGGGGTAAAACTCTAAAATTTAAGAGTTTCACTTAATCTAGCAAGTTTTCGGGTCATTGGTGAAGTAAGCGAAATTGGAGGGGCCATTATTGTCACTTCTAGAAAGTGACTTGTATTAATTGGGGATTCTTTCCCATTTCAGCAAAAACACGATTAAGAGGAGAAGAAAGGGGGAAGAAGATAATTTTAAAGCATGCATGAAAGATCAAGTTCGGTTTTGAAGAATTCCCAAAGCAAATTAAAGGTTCTAGCAATTTAAGGTAAAGATCTATCAAATTCTTGCTTTGAAACTCGATTTTGGGTTGGGGTTGTTGTGCAAACCGAGTCTATGTTTGGGGAGGGTTAAACCTATGATCCGAAGTGGTTTATTCTTGTTTCTCACCACCAAGTGATCAATATCCAACTAATGGATAACTTAGAATCATAAATGGTGAAGTTCCATCCATATGAACCCTGGAAATTGGGATTTTGTGTAATATGTGATTTTGCTGTAATTGATGGGTTATGAGTAGTGGTTTGGATGAAAGAAACTAGTCTTAGTTGTTTCCTAATGATTCCAAGTGATTTTTGGGTAATTAGAACTAAATTGAAATTTAAGGATTGAATGGAATCAAGGATTCCATGGATGAAACCCCATATGAATGGGTAAGTTAAGTGTTATAGAGTGAGAGAATGTAGAAAATGAGTTTAAGTTATGCATATGACCTCCCAAGGAGATGTTAGTCATTTTGTTACCTTCAATTAATAGTTTGGGAGGTGAAGGAAGTATTTTAAAGGCATGTGAATAAGGTGATGTATTGCTTAAGTAATTCATGATAAGCATATTTTCTCATGTGGCTCGATATTTGCTTAAGTGGCTTGATGTATTGCTTATATAGCTTGAATGTTGTCTATATGGCTGGAATGGTTTCCCTTGTGGCTTGTGATATTGCCTTTGTGGCTTGTGATGTTGCCTTGGTGGCCTGATATTTGTCTATATAGCTCGATTTTTCCTTTGTGGCTTGATGAATTTCCTAATGGGTTGTAAATGTCTATCGCAGCTTATTTCCGCTTACGTGGCTTGTTAATGCTTATGTGGTTGTTATCTCCAATATATAGCCTGATACCGTCTTTGTGGCCTATTATGGTTTAAGTGACTTGGCTGTTGCTTTTGTGTCACGGTAAATTGCCAATGTAGTTGAATATTTCCTAGTAAATATATATTTCTTATGTAACTGAATGTTACATAGTACTAGATAGTGCCTGTGTGGGTGGCTATTATTTACACAATATGGTTAGTTCCTAATTGGCAAGGTTAGAGTTTATATGGGAAGGTTGATGCCTAGTTGGGGAGTTAGCACTTACGGGTAAGAATAATGTCTAATTGGCAAGGATGGTAATTGTATGACATGTTAATGCATATGTGGAAAGTTTTTTGCCTATGAGACGAGGATGATGTGTAAGTGGCGTGTCTATTTAGATATGGAAGAGTTAATGCCTTGGTGGCAAGTTGATGTCTAAGTGGCGGGAATGATATTTGTAATCAAATATAGCTAGGGCGGTTGAACCATGTCTAGAAGACTGGAAATTGTCCATGTAATAATATATTGTAAGATTGGTTCCTTTATGAGAGCAAGTGATAAACATTATACAATAGGATATGATATGAATAACTATAATCCACACGGTTGTGGAGATAGATGAATGTAGTTCCAACACTTGGTTGATTGCAGTATGGCTAAGTTGATTATTGGAGTTGGTTACACACTGAGCTTTTATAGCTCATGATTATTGCTTGGGTTGTTTTGTAGGTGTGAAGTAAGTAGGGCCCGACTCGGATCCTGGGACCGATTCGTGAAGATATCTACTTGGTCGCGATTGTTATAATGTACATCAATTATTGTCATGATAAAACTGTTTATGTAAATATGTTTTGAAAATGAAAATTTTGGGTGTACTGTGGGCTTCTATCGAGGAAAGCAGGCTTGACAGGCCCAAGTCTTCATTTGTAGGATTTTCTTTGATGGTTCATGTAAGCTAGGTCTTTCATTCGGGCCCTCTTGGGACACCCTGTGGGCCAATACGTATAAGCTTGGGCTTTCTAAACGTGGCTCATTTGACGACTCAGTACATGGATGTCACGAGTCTATTGGCATGGAATCTTTTCTACATAAGCTGGTTGTACAAAGTTTGTTTGTTCATACAGGCAGTGTGATTTGGGGATCTTTTGTTTGCTCCGCAAGGTAGCCAGAGCCAGCCAGTTTTTCACTAAATAGGCATAAGAGTATTTGAACTGCAGAAAAGTAGTGCGGAGAACTAGTCAGAATTGGGCATGTAAATCAGGTGTTACACTCCTTGATTTTTCGGTTTGATGACCTCTTCCCAAGCAACCCAACGAATTCTCCTTTTATTATCAAAGCTACCCTATAAGAATTTCCTCCTTAAGCATTCAAGTAAATCAATAATTTCCTAGGAGCTTTGGAAAGATCAAAATAATAAATCGGGAGGTTCCCCAAAACGGACCTAATAAGAGTTAATCTACCTCCAAAAGAAATATTGTGAGCTTTCCAAGCGGATAATTTAGAGTTGAATTTTTCCACAATCAGATTCCAATATCTAGAATATTTCATGTTAGCTCCAATAGGTAGCACAATATAAGAAAATGGGAAGTGGACAGCTCACAATGCAAGATACTTACAAGCCGACTTATGTCTCTATCCGAAACCCTAATACCAAAGACCATACTCTTAGATAAATTAATGTTAAGACCGGAAGCAAGATAAAAGCATCTAATAGTTCTATTTAAATTAATAAAGTTAACCTCAGACCCTTCTCCCACAAACATAGAGGTGGCAAACGGGTCGTGTCGTGCCGGGTTCGTGTCGTGTCGAGACATTAAACGGGTTGAGAGTGGTTAACCCGGACACGACATGCTTATGTAAACGGGTTGAAACTTATGACACGAACACGACACGATCTAACCCGTGTCAACACGACACGACACGTGAACCCGTATAACTATGAGATTCGTTTAACCCGTTTAACCCGTGTAACCCATATAACTCGTATAACCTGTATAACCCGTATAACCCGTTTAACCCGTGTAACCCATATATGATCCATCCAAATGACAAAAACAATAAAAAACCCAATACAAAATTACAAGTTCAAAGTAAACATACAAATTCCAAAATTCAAATGAGCAAAGTAGCAAACATAGTAAAATCCAACAAAAGAACAAGTTTTCAAATTGCCAAAGGCTCAAAGCATTGTTAGGTTCAACTTTCAAGTCTTTTTCAAGCCATTTCATCTTCAATCTTTTTCTTTAACCTAGTGTAGATTGTTGTGTTTTAGCACTTGATTTGTTACTTTCCTCTTCATCGTCTTCAGCATCAACCTTCAATATAGTAATCTTTTTGCAAAAAGCCTCAATTTCGGGTTGCAATGATGCTAAAATGTAACAATAAAAAAAAGAAACATTAACATACTTAAAAAGTGCAGTTTTTAACATCATTTTCTGCATTGTTGCTGCCTTTTTTAGCAAAAAAGTGTAGTTTTTAAACAGAAAAAGTGCAGTTTTTAAACAAAAAAGTGCAGTTTTTTAACATCATTTTCTGCACTGGTGCAGTTTTTTAACAGAAAAATGCAGCTTTTATATCATTTTCTGCACTGGTGTAGTTTTTTAACAGAAAAAATGCAATTTTTTTAACAAAAAAAAAATGCAGTTTTTTTTAACAAAAAATGCAATAGTTTAAACAGTAAAAAAATCAGTTTGGGAAGTTTTCTTACATTCTTTGAAGACCCAATCTCTAAGACAAACAAGTACTTCTGCAGTTTCCGCCTTTAATAAACTCCGATAAATATCAAGAACTCGTCCTCCGATACTAAAAAGAGATTCCGAAGCAACAGTAGAGATGGGAATGGCCAACACATCTCTAGCCATTTGAGAAACAACGGGAAACCGTCCTTCAAGTACTTTCCAATAGTCCAACACATCCAAATCACCCGTACGAGGTAATTTTGGCTCTTCCAAATACGTTTCCAATTCAGTTTTCCCATCCGAAGTAAACTCACAACTTGAGAAATCATCAAAATCCTAACAAAAAATATTGATGTTAGACAAAAATAATAAAAAGAATTAAAGAATACACGATTAAAGAAGGGCAGTTTTTTTTACCATCATATATGTGTCGGACGTGTTATTATCAACTTTAGTAGAATGAAATGAGCTTTCGCTTGCCTTAGACTTGTCATTAATGTATACATACTCATCAAATAATGAAAACAATTTTTTCTTAAACAATTCCAACTCAATATCGGAAGATGAGCCATAAACCTTTTTGAAAGCCCAATCGATGACTTGAAACTTGTAACGGGGATCAAAAATAACCGCTATACCCATGATAGTACTAAATTCACACCAATACTTGTCAAATTTCAAGTGCATTTTTATTGCTATGCTCTTAATAAATTCATCATTACTTTCCATCTCCTCTTTCAAAAGCAATCGTACCTTGAGAACATTAGGAAAGTAAAGATTTGATGTTGGATACTTTGAACCCGAGAAGGCTAAGGTCACTTAATGGTAAACTTGAAAAAACTTACTAATTTTTTCAATCTTGGCCCACTCTTGAGAATTAGGACAATGAACAAAATTAGCATCCGTCTTTGCCAAATGAAGAAGTGTTTTTTTGTAAAACAAAGCACTGTCTAGCATGAGATATGTAGAATTCCAACGAGTAGAGACATCTTGTCTCAACCCTCTAGTAGACTCAAGGCCAACATGTTGAACGGCCCGTGAAAATGAGGTCCTCCTGTTTTGAGAACCTTTGCAATACTTGACACATTCTCTCACCTTTTTAACACCTTCATCTAATGCTTTTAAACCATCTTGCACTATCAAGTTAAGAATATGAGTGCAACAACGAACATGGAAATAATCACCATTACACAATAAATTCAAATCAAACTTCAAAGCATCAACCATAGAATCATTTGAAGATGCATTATCTAAAGTTATAGATACCACTTTATTATGAATTCCCCATTCTTTTAGCAAGCCATAGATTTTTTCAGCTAATGCAGCACCAGTATGGGGAGGAGGCATGATAGTAAAAGCAAGAACTTTTTTTTGCAAACCCCAATTTTGATCAACAAAGTGACCAGTCAATGAAATATATCCATCGGTAGTCACAGAAGTCCAACAATCAGAGGTTAATGCTATTCTACCAGGAACAAGTTGCAACACATCAATAAGCTTAGATTTTTCAATTTTATACATGTTAAAAATGTCACCCTTTATGGTGTTTCTAGCAATGGTCTTGACTTCAGAATTCAAGTAAGTAAAATGTAACACCCGACTTTCGATATAAATATACCCATTTATTTTCCACACTTTAAAACATATTTTATTCAACAAAATATTATACAGGGTATATATTACAAGAAAATGATACAAGTGGTATCTCCCCAAAGCCGGGCTGCTACGGTCATCTGTTCTAACCCCGAATTACATCCTTCCCTTTAGTAAGGTCTACAGCACCTGCACAGTTAGTATCAACAAGGGTGAGCTTTACAAGCTCAGTGAATAATCGATAAGTGTTATAACAACATTAAATTTTCAGCTTCCACATCATATCACAGCCCCCTATGATACCGAGTCTCAAAGACTCAATGTATACCTGTTGAATGTGTGATAAAACTGCCAGCCAAGTAGGCCATCACAACATTTGTATGTGGTCCCACCACAATTACTACTAATTCGATCGTCACAGCATATATGTGGTCTCAACCACAATTACCGAGTATGTGACCCCATGGAAAGATGGTCCCAATCACAATAACCGATAATGTGGCCTCACAGTAAAAGTAACACTTAGGGATAGATTACTCACATTGATTCTTGCTATACGGTATCTGGTTATTCCTGCCTTCTTACACCCACTATAACTGCTTGGTTCGTACCTATATATTTGTTTATAGGTGAACTACTATTTCAACCGGCATCACTACGGATCACACCATCACTCTGCTTTATATTATCTATAATTCCAATATGATACCTCGTGATTTATCAAATAAAAAACGGCCAGATAGAAGATTAGATGGGGTGGCAGGATCCTTTCAGCATTTTAGCCTTTCGGAAAATCCAACAACCAGATCCCATGTAACGGCCTAGGCACCGTTCTCGTAAGTAAATCATTGGGCATTATTTTTGGAATTACGAATAGTACATAACTTCCATATATAATAGTTTAACACCTTATAAACTATTAAAGAAATAAAGTAGCGATTACCCACTTAGTATTGTCGCTGGCTCGTTCCCCGTTCAACTCTTCCGACAACTCTCGAGCACTTCGCTACAAGCTATCGCTCGTTCCTTACCTCTCCCGATCTATTTTTCTCACCAGAACACTCCCCGATTTCGTAAGGTTGTTTGGTGTTTGTTGTGGTTTGAAATGAAGAGGTTGAGCCTCTATTTATAGGGCTTGAAAACACTATTCACGACGTCATCACGACATCAGCGACACTATTCACGACGTCATCATGACGTCATCACGACATCATCGTCGATGTCATCACGAGGTAAGCGCTTACTTCATCACTCGGGTACTATTCACACCGGAGTTACTATTCATGCCGGAGCACTATTCATGCCGGAGTTATTATTCATCATTTTTTTTTTTGGAAAACCGTCGTTACAAGTTCTCCCCCCCTTTTATAAGATTCCGTCCCCGGAATCAAGCAAACAATTGGGGGTACTTCGCCTTCATTTCCTCTTCGGCTTCCCAAGTTACATCCGAACCCTTGTGATATCGCCACTGTACTTTTACCATATTAATCTTCTTGTTTCGTAGCTGTCTCACCTTGCAGTCTAAAATCTTTTCTGGCTGCTCTGGATACCTCAGCTTTTCATCTATTTCAATTTTAGGTAAAGGCACTCGTTGGGACTCGTCAAACAGAGTCTTTCTCAAATGCGACACATGGAAGACGTTGTAAATGCCTCTTAGCTCCTCAGGTAGCTCTAACCGGTAGGCTACAGCTCCCACCCTTTGTAATACCCGGAACGGGCCAATAAAGCGAGGACTCAGCTTACCTTTCTTTCCAAAACGAATCAGACCCTTCCACGGGGAAACCTTAAGCATCACCATATCGCCAACCTGAAACTCTATAGATTTCAATCGACGATCAGGATACTGCTTTTGGAGGTTTTGAGCAACCTTCAAATGTTCTCGAATTTCTCGAATTTTCTCCTCGGTTTGAGCTACAATCTCGGGTCCAGCTAACGTCTTTTCCCCTAACTCTGTCCAACATGTCGGAGTACGACATGGTGCTCCATACAATGCCTCGTATGGCGCCATCTGAATGCTGGAATGATAGCTATTATTATATGCGAATTCCACCAAAGGCAAGTGATCCTCCCAGCTTCCACCAAAATCTATAACACAGGCACGAAGCATATCCTCCAATGTCTGAATAGTCCTTTCACTCTGTCCATCAGTCTGAGGATGGTAAGCAGTACTCATTAAAACTTTCGATCCAAACTGCTTTTGGAAGCTCTGCCAAAACCCAGACATAAATCGACTATCTCGGTCGGATATAATGGAGGATGGTACCCCATGTCTACAGACTACTTCATCAATATAGATTCTGGCTAATTTGCTAACTTTATAATCTTCACGTATGGGTATGAACTGAGCGGATTTGGTCAGTCGATCCACGATCACCCATATTGCATCGTGTCCTCGTGGCATCCGAGGAAGTTTTGTCACAAAGTCCATAGTGACCTCGTCCCACTTCTTCATTGGGACAGGTAGAGGCTGAATTTCTCCATACGACTTTTGATGATTGGACTTCACTTGCAAGCATGTTTGGCACCGTTCCACATATCTTCCTATATCCCGCTTCATGCCCGGCCACCAATACATCGGTTTCAGCGTCTGGTACATCTTGGTGCTACCCGGGTGTATAACATAATGAGAACAATGCGCATCCTCAAGGAGTAACTTCCGTGCCTCACCCTGCTTTGGCACCCATACTCGACCTTTAAAGGTCTTCAATCGCTAAGAATTTTCCTCGAGTTGGTTAATATAGCTAACCATGCGTTCACTTTTCACATGCTCCGCCTTCCCTGCTTCCTCTTGGGCTGTTCGAATCAGCTCAGGTAGCCGACTAACTATGCTCATACAAGCAGACACAACCCTAATGGGTCTCTCCTTTCGACTGAGAGCGTCTGCAACTACATTCGCCTTCCCTGGATGGTACAAAATCTCGCAGTCATAGTCTTTGAGTAAGTCCATCCATCTCTGCTGCCTCATGTTCAACTCCTTCTGATCGAACAAATATTTGAGACTCTTATGGTCCGTATAGATCTTGAACTTTACCCCGTATAGGTAGTGCCTCCACAACTTTAATGCTAATACTACGGCAGCTAGTTCAAGATCATGTACCGGGTATCTTTTCTCAGCTTCTTTCAATTGTCTGGATGCGTATGCAATCACTCGGCCCCTCTGCATTAAAACGCATCCCAGGCCCACCCTAGAAGCGTCACTGTAGATCACAAAGTCTTCCCCACCTTGTGGTAATGCAAGTACTGGGGCTTCACAGAGAGCCTGCTTCAGCTTTTGAAATGCAGCTTGCTGCTCCTCAGTCCATTCAAACTTCTCGCCCTTCTTAGTTAATTTTGTCAAAGGTGCTGCAATAGAAGAGAAGTTCTCCACAAATCTCCTATAATATCCAGCTAGCCCAAGAAAACAGCGTGTTTCTGATGGATTCCGCGGCGACTCCCACTTCATTATAGCCTCGATCTTTGCAGGATCAACTTCAACACCTTTGCTGCTAATAACATGTCCCAGAAACTGAACTTCACGAAGCCAAAATTCACACTTTGAGAACTTGGCATACAGCCTCTCTTGACGGAGTAACTCCAAAACTTGACGTAGATGCGTCTCGTGCTCTTCCTGACTCCGGTAATAGATCAGTATATCATCAATGAACACAATCACAGAGGTATCAAGAAATGGACGACACACTCTGTTCATCAAGTCCATGAAAGCTGCAGGGACATTGGTTAACCCAAACGGCATCACCAGGAACTCATAATGTCCGTAACGGGTACGGAAGGCAGTCTTCGAGATATCCGACTCCCGAATCTTCAGCTGATGATATCCCGATCTTAGATCAATCTTAGAGAAATAGGATGCTCCCTGAAGTTGATCGAATAAATCATCAATCCTGGGCAATGGATATTTGTTCTTTATGGTGATCTTGTTCAGTTCTCTATAGTCTATACACATTCGCATAGACCCGTCATTCTTTTTCATAAACAGGATAGGTGCTCCCCAAGGTGAAGTACTCGGTCGAATGAATCCCTGATCGAGTAATTCCTGCAACTGCTTCCTCAACTCTGCCATTTCTGATGGTGCCAATCGATAAGGAGCACGAGCAATAGGGGCTGCTCCTGGAACCAAATCGATGGTAAACTCTAGCTGCCGATCCGGAGGTAATCCTGGAAGCTCATCGGGAAAAACATCAACAAACTCCTTTACAACGGTGACATCTTCAACGGATCGTTTGGTAGGCTCTGTCGAGACCACACATGCCATGTAAAATATTCCTTCTTTGTTGTTATGACGTCGTACTTTGGCAAAAGACATGACAGGCATCCTTGTACGTGGCCGTTCACCTTGAATTACTATTTGCGACCCGTCTGGTGCCAGAACTGCAATTCTTTTTCTTTTACAATCGACTTGAGCATCATTGGATGCTAACCAGTCCATTCCTACAATTACTTCAAATTCTCTGGTGGTGATCGGCTTCAGATCAATAGGGAAAATGGTCCCGTTAATCTCAAGCTGACACCCTGGCATCTGTTCAGAGACATATACATATCTACCACCTGCTACTTCTACCTCCAGTTCTTCATTCAACGGGGTTAAGGGTATAGAAATTTGGGGCATGAATGATGTGGATATAAAGGAGTCGGTGGCTCCAGGATCAAAGAATACATATGCAGGGATCGAATTCAATTTAAAAATACCTGTAATAACATCGGTCTTCTCCCGGGCCTCCTCAACTGTCATCTGGAATGCTCGGGAGACTACTGGTTTGCCTCGGTCTCGCGTCTCTCTACTATGCTCCTCCCGCTGCCTATCTCGGGATCCTCCTGTCTTCAGTTGTGGACAATCTGCTCGAAGGTGATCTTTAGCTCTACACTGGAAACATACTCGGTTTGTCTGGATGCAATCTCGAGCATAGTGTCCTGTCTTCCCACACTTAAAACAATACAATGGTGAGGGACTAGTAGGACAATCTCCCATATGCTTTTTCCGACATTTGTCGCACCATTTGCCTTCATCTTTCCGAGTCTGACCTCGCGACCCAGATTCTGATTGTTGGGACTTCTTCTGAGAAGTCCACGGGCGTTCCTCAGCCTTCCTTTTCGCCTCTGCTGCCTTTCTTTCATTCTGTTGACGCTGCAGCTCCGCCTCACGCTCTACCGCTCGATCAACCACTTGCCGAAAGGTAGTCAGCTTGAGTGGCTGTACAACCTCTCGGATTCGAGCTTTCAATCCCCATACGTACTTGTCTATCTTTCTTTTCTCAGTATCAACCTCATGTTCACAGAATCTAGCTTTCTCCAAGAAATCCATAGTATATTCTTGCACAGAACGAGTCCCTTGTTCCAAATGTAAGAACTCTTCTGTCAGCTTCTTCACTGCTACTTCGGAACAGTATTCTTCAGTAAATTTTTCTTTAAACTGTTCCCAGGTCAACATCTCAGCCAAACCGGAACCCAAAGTTCTACTAAAAACTTGCCACCAATATTGGGCATTCCCAGTGAAAAGGTTGGTGGCGAACTCGACCTTATCCGCCTCTTCACACTTGCTGATTCGGAAAACTTTCTCCGTGTGTATCAACCATTCCATCGCCTGTACGAGATTATCAGCTCCCGCTAATTCCTTAGCCTTGCAACTAAGGAAATTCTTATATGTATACTTGGTTTTCCCTTCTGACGTTCCCTCAACACCTTTGCCTTTATCTGCCACGTGTACTCCACTTTCGGCATGTCCCTCGTCTCTGGGGGCTCCATCATGCACCTGCTTAGCAGTATCCTCCCTATGTGTCTCTACTATATTGGGTAATAGCTCCCGTACCACATCAGTAATGATAGCTCGTAAATCCGGCTGGTTCCTTGCTGCCTCTCTCGCCTCCCGGTGCACTAAGCCCTGTGATCGAGATCTGCCTCCCCTGGAAGCTCCCTGCCTGGCACCTCCTCGGCTCTGACCACTCCTGGTGTTTGCCATCTTCAAAGTTTAACAGAAAGATTAGTCTCCTAATCAGATAACATAAATTATCCTTTTCCAACCCCGAATTCCACTATTTCCTAAGGTTCAAGTCTAGGTATCTACCCTATAGAAACCTAATTCACTTAAACCTCGGCTCTGATACCAACTTGTAACACCCGACTTTCGATATAAATATACCTATTTATTTTCCACACTTTAAAACATATTTTATTCAAAAAAATATTATACAGTGTATATATTACAAGAAAAAGGTACAGGTGGTATCTCCCCAAAGCCGGGCTGCTACGGTCATCTGTTCTAACCCCGATTTACATCCTTCCATTTAGTAAGGTCTACAGCACCTGCACAGTTAGTATCAACAAGGGTGAGCTTTACAAGCTCAGTGAATAATCGATAAGTGTTATAACAACATTAAATTTTCAGCTTCCACATCATATCACAGCCCCCTGTGATACCGAGTCTCAAGGACTCAATGTATACCTGTTGAATGTGTGATAAAACAGCCAGCCAAGTAGGCCATCACAATATTTGTATGTGGTCCCACCACAATTACTACTAATTCGATCGTCACAGCATATATGTGGTCTCAACCACAATTACCGAGTATGTGACCCCATGGAAAGATGGTCCCAATCACAATAACCGATAATGTGGCCTCACAGTAAAAGTAACACTTAGGGATAGATTACTCACATTGATTCTTGCTATACGGTATCTGGTTATTCCTGCCTTCTTACACCCACTATAACTGCTTGGTTCGTACCTATTGTTGGAAATCAAGGTTCATGTAATTAGTTTCAAAAACAAGAGTTTGCAACGGAAGCATAAAATCATGAACACAAATTCCATTTTATTGAGAGGATCATGCTACATGCATGTAGAGATAATATGAAGAACAAACATAGTTTAAGTTCAAGATCATAACCTTTGTTCTTGGGTTTGGTTTGGATGATTTTGATAGCTAGGAATCAAATTAGAATCCCTCTATAGTTGATCCACCACAAGCTTGAACACCCTTGAATGCTAGTTCCACAACTTGCAAGATATGACTCCTTTTCTTATGAAACCAAAAACCAATTTTTTCTAAGAACTTAAGGAGAGTTTTTGGCTGATTTCTTGAAGCAAGAATGATGTACATACACCCTCAAAATCGTGGCCAACATATATCACACAAAGGAAAAGAAAAGCACATGCAACTAGCTTAAAAGAAAGTCCCATTTGATTTCTATAATCAAAAGCTAGAAGACACAAAGCATCTTCCTTTTCTTTTAAGTTCTTAATGCATTCTTTTCCTTCCAATATGGCTGATTTTATGATGACAAATGAAGTGCTAGTTGGTTGTTATTATTTATAAAACTTAGATAATAAAAGCTTATAAATAATACATCTTCTTATTTCTTAAATGGGATAACATTTAGCCCATAATCATATACATAAATAAACCATCTAAATATACAATCTTAATTGTATAATTATATATATATATATATATATATATATATATATATATATATATATATATATATATAACAATATATATATATATATATATATATATTATTTAATTTACCAATTAAATTAAATAAAAGGCTTACTTATAAATCAATTAAATCGTTTAACAATTTGAACAATTTAATTGTTACACTTAATTAATTCATCACATATGAATTACTAATCAACCTTTAATTTTGTAGTTATTATTATTTACCTCAAATAAGAATAACCTACAAGATTAAATTGCAAGTTTAGTATCATTTGATGTTAAATCAAATTTAACGTTCTAAATGATCAATTGGTGTCAAACTTGTTGTTGGTGTGACCCTATAGGATCATGTATTATTAGTAATATCATTTTATGATCATCCTTGGGCATATAGAACTAACAATCTCCCACTTGCACAAGGTTGCATCATAGAATGATATCGACAGTGGTAAACGTCTAGCAACATTTCACTGCCCCCAATAACACATGACATTGTGCCATTCAACAACATTCAATTCTTCAGAAAACACGAGGCTCTAATTGATGTATAAGGTTATCTATCAATTATCCCTTTGTCACAGACATCATGTTGAACATGAGACATGGATCTTAATCATTCTCATTTTATGTTCAACTTTCAAACAGGCGCCTTAGATGTCTAACTCTCAACACATAAGAGGAACAAATCCTGTCTTGACTACATACGCCCCTCATATAGTTAGTACTATGCATGAGTATGGCCTTTATGGTTGTCTGTATTTCAAGAACAACAGTAAACCATATCAAAGCATAGTACACTCTACACTTGAGTCCCAAATATGTATCTCAGGTCAAAGGATACAATGATAATATCTTTATTCAAGAATCACTTATGATGATGATCCATGGAGTGATCTTGAAACGGGTCAAGTCCAATACTTGTTCACTGACAAGTACCTATGAATTTGGTTGCAACCTTTTGCTACTTTTACCCATAAAAGTCAACCAATCCAATTCATATTAGTCTTACTTCATAATTGCTCCCACAACTATGATCGACTATGGACCTTTAGAATAACTAAATTATTCAAGGATTAAACATGCTAATAAAACACAATAATTATGAATGAAACATCACGTCACATATATTACATAATTCTTGTCGTTTACATAAGTTCATATTCATAAAACATTAAACACAAATCAAATCCATTCATTAGAAAAACGGAGTCCTATACCCTTAGCATGACTTTCATGCTTAGTTTGGGGTAAAGGTTTCGTGAATGGGTCTGCCAAATTTTGATCTGTATGAACCTTGTGAATACTTATTTCAACATTCTTAACTTCATGTCTAATGTAGTTATACCTTCGGTGAATGTGTTTGGTCTTTTGATGCAATCTAGGTTCCTTTGCTTGAGCTATAGCACCTAGATTGTCACAGAAGATTTCTATAGGGTCCCGAATGGAAGGAACAACCCCTAGATCTTCTATGAACTTTCTCATCCATACAGCTTCTTGAGCAGCTTCCGAAGCAGCAACATACTCTGATTCTGTAGTGGATTGTGCAATCACTTCTTGTTTGGAACTCTTCCAAGACACGGCTCCTCCATTTAAAATAAAGACATACCCAGATTGAGATTTCGAATCATCCCTATCTGTTTGGAAGCTTGCGTCAGTGTAACTCTTTACCTTTAAGCTTTCTTCCAAACCGCCGTAAACTAAGAACATATCTTTAGTTCTTCTCAAGTACTTAAGAATGTTCTTTACAGTAGTCCAGTGGGCTTCACCTGGGTTCTGTTGATACCTACTAGTCATACTTAAGGCACATGAGACGTCGGGCCTAGTGCATAACATGGCATACATGATGGACCCAATTGCCGAAGCATATGGGACATGTTTCATCCTATCAAGTTCAGTCCTAGTGTTTGGGCACTGAGACTTGCTTAGGATGGTGCCATGAGGCATTGGCAAGAATCCTCTTTTGGAGTCTTGCATCTTGAATCTTTTCAAGGTTGGGATGTCATTTCCAAATAAAAGTATGTCATCTACATACAATACTAGGATTATGACAATGCTCCCACTAGCTTTCTTGTAAACACAGGAGTCATCCTCATTTTTGATGAATCCAAAACTCGTAATCTTTTCATCAAAACGGATGTTCCATGTTCGAGACGCTTGCTTTAATCCATAGATAGATCTTTTAAGCTTGCACACTTTGTTTGGATGCTTGGGATCGACAAAACCTTCAGGTTGATCCATATAGACATCTTCCAATAAGTATCCATTAAGGAAAGCGGTCTTGACATCCATTTGCCATATCTCATAATCATAGTACGCGGCTATGGCAAAAAGTATCCTAATCGACTTGATCATTGCCACTGGAGAAAAGGTCTCATCATAGTCAATACCATGAGTCTGTGAGTATCCTTTAGCGACAAGTCTAGCCTTAAAAGTGTGAACATTTCCATCCACGTCGATTTTCTTCTTGAAAACCCATTTGTTCCCAACAGTCTTACAATTTGTGGGAAGATTAACCAAGTTCCAAACTTGATTATCGTGCATGGATTGCATCTCAGTGTTCATGGCCTCAAGCCATTTATCAGATTCAGGATCTGATATTGCACTCTGATAGTTGACGGGTTCATCAGAATCTATCGTATAACATTCCTCTTCCATCAAAAGGTAACCATACCTTTCTGGTTCAATTCGAACCCTACCAGATTTGCGAACACCTTGTGTTACAATTTGTTCCTGATCAACCGTTTGTTCAGGTTCAACAATTTCTTGTTGAATGCTAGATTCAACTTCTTGTGTATCAGGTTGTGGTTCCTGAAGTTCCTCAAGTTCCACAAACCTCCCACTAGCCTCTTCCGTCAGAAACTTGTTTTCTAGGAATTCAGCTTTTCGAGAAATAAATATCTTATTCTCGATGGGATTGTAGAAATAGTATCCAAGACAATCTTTCGGATACCCTACAAAGATACATTTAGTTGAACGGGGTTCTAATTTGTTTGAAGCTTCTTGTCTAACATAAGCTTCACAACCCCATACCTTGAGATAGGATAAAGATGGAACCCTTCCATGCCATATCTCATAAGGCGTTTTATCTACCTTCTTAGTAGGTGCCATGTTTAGGAGACGAGCAGCTGTTTGTAAAGCATAACCCCAAAAAGATAAAGGTAGAGTACTTCTACTCATCATGGATCGAACTATATCCAATAGTGTTCGGTTCCGCCTCTCAGACACACCATTATGTTGTGGTGTTCCAGGTGGAGTAAGTTGTGAAACAATTCCACAAGTCTTACAATGATCCATAAAGTTTGTACTTAAGTACTCACATCCTCTATCAGAACGAAGAACTTTAATTGTTTTGTTGAGTTGATTTTCCACTTCACTTTGAAACATTTTGAACGTTTCAAACGCCTCATGTTTATGTTTAATCAAATAAACATATCCAAAACGACTAAAGTCGTCAGTGAAGGTGATGAAATATCTTTCACCATATCTAGTCATTGGCTTGAAAGGACCACATACATCCGTATGTATGATTCCTAACAAGTCCTTTGCTCTCTCATTGGTTCCGGAGAAAGGAGCTTTAGTCATCTTGCCATGTAAACAAGATTCACATATATCAAATGAGTCATTCTCATTTGCCTTCAAAAGTCCACTCTTTTGAAGTTGGGATATGCGATTCTTGTTTATATGCCCAAGGCGACAATGCCATAGATAGGTTTGACTCAAATCAAATTTGGGTTTCTTGGTGAAAGTGTGGTATAAAGAGCCATTGTTAGTCTTTTCATCAAGGTTTACTTCATAAATTCCATTTAAAGGCCTAGCCTCAAAATAGAATACATTATTTTTGTAAACACAAATATCATCATTATTAAAGGAAAGATCAAATCCACATTGTCTTAATTTAGCAACCGAAATAATATTCCTAGTCAAGCTAGGAACATAGTAAACATTCAACAATGTCACACACAAGCCATTAGGTAGTAATAAATTAAAACTTCCAATTGAATCCACCGCAACCCTTGCATTGTTTCCAACCCGAAGTACTACCTCATTTGCCTTCAGTTGCCTACTCCTTTTGAACCCCTGCAACATATTACATATGTGAGTTCCACAACCAGTATCAAATACCCATGTGTTAGGAGATAAATTATAAAGTTCTAGGTCTATCACATAGATACCTGAAGTGCCTTCACCGGCCTTCTTTTTCTTCACCTCCGCAAGATAAGTAGGGCAATTTCTCTTCCAATGCCCAGCTTTGCCACATTCAAAACATGTGTCTTCTTTGGCAACCTTTGCCTTCTTCTTGGACGGATGGGAAGGTTGGACAACTTTCTTGCCCTTACCTTTGAAAGCTTTTGCTTTCCCTTTGCCCTTGGAGTTGGTGGGGTGTTCGGGTCTAGTTCTCTTTGTTCCACCTTCCTTGATCATGAGAACTTGAGTGGTTTTCTTAGGCAGATTCTTTTCCGCGGTAATTAGCATCCCATGTAATTCCGGGATAGTCTTGTTTAAACCATTCATGTTAAAATTCATGACAAAAGGATCAAAGGACTTTGTCAAGGAGTTAAGGATCATATCCGTTGCTAGCTCTTCGGGCATCACAACTCCAAGACGTGCCAACTGATCAATGTGACTCTTCATTTTGAGCACATAAGAGCTTACCGACTGCCCATCCTCCATCTTGCAAGCATGGAAAGCCCGAACAGTTTCGAACCTTTCCGTTCTTGCAAGTTGTTGGAACATTTCCTTTAGTTGATGAATCATGTCATAGGCTGAATGATTCTCCAAATCCTTCTGAAGGTCAGGAATCATGGTTGCCAACATGAGGCATGATGCATCGATGGAATCATCCATCTTTTTAAGCCATGCATCGTGTGCGGGCTTAGGAATGGCAGGGGGCTCTTCTGGAAGTGGTTCATTGAGAACATATTCTTTCTTTTCTTGTTTGAGAACAATTCTCACACTACGGTGCCAATCCAAGAAGTTGGTATGGTTAAGTTTTTCTCCTTCAAGGAGAGACCATAGTGAGGTTTTGTTAGGAGCCGAGTGTGTGTTGTTTGGTGCCATCTACAAAATTTTAACAAGGTTCTATTTAGTAAATTATGATATTAAGTCCTTAATAATTAATACCCTTTCATGTTTCATAAACTTTAATTAATTAAGGTCTAGAATCCAAGTTGCATTACGAATAAGTGGTTAGGTATCCTTTATCCCACCTATTCGAATCAACAAGGTAGGTAACGGTTTACCAATTATATCCAAATATAATTTCTAGAGTTATGGGATCCCATTATAACATTTATAAGTTTGGCATGTTTGATCCCATCTATGCCTTGGATTTCTAATGCTTAGGTGACCTTTATCACAAGAGATTTCCAAACGAATCATCCTACTTAAACGGACGTGTAGTTTTGACAACTATTAATGGTTAGGTGTCCTTTATCCCATCAATATTGCAAAACTACTTCTTGTATCACAAGAAGATTCCAAGTGGTTAGGTATCCTTTATCCCACAAGGAAATACAAGTGATACATGAGTGTCTTTAAGAGGGACGGCATTGATTCGTATTTCATAAGGGATTTTAATGTTTTACAATTCTAATTTTGAAAAACATATGGTATCATGTAGATTGCATGCATCCAATGAACATGGTACCATTAAATCTTATTTTGTTAATTGGTTCCTAAATCATAAAATCTCCATTTTATTGATTCTTTGTTTGTGGTCAAGATTACAATTAATATCCAATATTAAGTTTGAGTTTGATCACATATATTAGAACCAATTTATAATCCTAAATAATTACCATTATTACTTAGGGTTGGAGTTTGTTAGAGTTCATAAAATCTCCATTTTATTACTTGTTTCAATCATTTTCAAAACTTGACTTAATAGGTTTTATAACAAAACCCATTTTAATAAAACCAATTTTATCACATCTTATGTTTTAAATGTCAACTTTTGAAAATACAAACTCCTTGATGATTATGTTTAATTATCTAGGTTGTCTAGCATGCAAAATCTTATTTTCATCCACAACATAACATAATAAAACATTCAAACATCACAAGCATGCATGGGTGCATAAACACAAGCCAACTAGTTTGATATTTCATGTGAGCCACACATGAAATATCAAGTCCAAACCTAGGGACAAAAGGGTGACAAAAACTCAACCAAATGATCTTCGATTTGGCTACAATTTTGCCAAGCTTCTTATATCACCAAATGACACTTGAACCACCATTTCTTGACATCATAAAGTGAGATATGAATTTTCTTCTGGACCCTCAAAAGTTGCGATCCAGCAGGGGCAGCAGGAAGAAAAATTTTGGTTTTTGTTGCATTTTTCAATTTATTCTTGGCTATATTGATGCTAATACTTGTTGAAACTTAATGTATATACTAGATATTAAAGTTACCAACAAGTATATCATCAAATAACCAAGATATGAATTTTAAAAACACTTTCAAAACAATTTTGAAATCTGGACAGCAGCTCTTCAGAAAGTGCTGCTGTTGGGTGCAATCTTCTCTTGGTCTTTTACTTCATTCTCTTGTTACATTTTGTGAAATAAATAAAATACAACTATTCTAATATTTACAAAAGGAATATAAAGAAGGAAATAACTAATTATTCTTACAAACCATTTGAATAAATGAATAGATTACAACCATATCAAACATAAACACAAAACATGCATCATATGGTCCTTGGCTTGTATATGCACCATTTTATCACATAAAATCATAAGAAAACCAACACTTTGTTTTTCTAAGGCAACAATTTATGTAACCAAAAGCATGCTAACATAAGATATAGTTGGTTACATAAAATCATAGATAATATATTTGCATGTTGCCAAAGAAGCCATGCATGAAACTTTCATTTAAGAAGATGAACATTCATGGCTTCCAAAAACCTAGTTTATCCAAATAAACTTATTATCTAAACATGCAATATAGCCATGGCTCTGATACCAATTGTTGGAAATCATGGTTCATGTAATTAGTTTCAAAAACAAGAGTTTGCAACGGAAGCATAAAATCATGAACACAAATTCCATTTTATTGAGAGGATCATGCTACATGCATGTAGAGATAATATGAAGAACAAACATAGTTTAAGTTCAAGATCATAACCTTTGTTCTTGGGTTTGGTTTGGATGATTTTGATAGCTAGGAATCAAATTAGAATCCCTCTATAGTTGATCCACCACAAGCTTGAACACCCTTGAATGCTAGTTCCACAACTTGCAAGATATGACTCCTTTTCTTATGAAACCAAAAACCAATTTTTTCTAAGAACTTAAGGAGAGTTTTTGGCTGATTTCTTGAAGCAAGAATGATGTACATACACCCTCAAAATCGTGGCCAACATATATCACACAAAGGAAAAGAAAAGCACATGCAACTAGCTTAAAAGAAAGTCCTATTTGATTTCTATAATCAAAAGCTAGAAGACACAAAGCATCTTCCTTTTCTTTTAAGTTCTTAATGCATTCTTTTCCTTCCAATATGGCTGATTTTATGATGACAAATGAAGTGCTAGTTGGTTGTTATTATTTATAAAACTTAGATAATAAAAGCTTATAAATAATACATCTTCTTATTTCTTAAATGGGATAACATTTAACCCATAATCATATACATAAATAAACAATCTAAATATACAACCTTAATTGTATAATTATATATATATATATATATATATATATATATATATATATATATATATATATATATATATATATATATAACAATATATATATTTTATTTAATTTACCAATTAAATTAAATAAAAGGCTTACTTATAAATCAATTAAATCGTTTAACAATTTAAACAATTTAATTGCTACACTTAATTAATTCATTACATATGAATTACTAATCAACCTTTAATTTTGTAGTTATTATTATTTACCTCAAATAATAATAACCTACAAGATTAAATTGCAAGTTTAGTATCATTTGATGTTAAATCAAATTTAACGTTCTAAATGATCAATTGGTGTCAAACTTGTTGTTGGTGTGACCCTATAGGATCATGTATTATTAGTAATATCATTTTATGATCATCCTTGGGCATATAGAACTAACACCTATATATTTGTTTATAGCTGAACTACTATTTCAACCGGCATCACTACGGATCACACCATCACTCTGCTTTATATTATCTATAATTCCAATATGATACCTCGTGATTTATTAAATAAAGAACGGCCAGGTAGAAGATTAGATGGGGTGGCAGGATCCTTTTAGCATTTTAGCCTTTCGGAAAATCCAACAACCAGATCCCATGTAACCGGCCTAGGCACCGTTCTCGTAAGTAAATCATTGGGCATTATTTTTGGAATTACGAATAGTACATAACTTCCATATATAATAGTTTAACACCTTATAAACTATTAAAGAAATAAAGTAGCGATTACTCACTTAGTATTGTCGCTGGCTCGTTCCCCGTTCAACTCTTCCGACAACTCTCGAGCACTTTGCTACAAGCTATCGCTCGTTCCTTACCTCTCCCGATCTATTTTTCACACTAGAACACTCCCCGATTTCGTAAGGTAGTTTGGTGTTTGTTGTGGTTTGAAATGAAGAGGTTGAGCCTCTATTTATAGGGCTTGAAAACACTATTCACGACGTCATCACGACATCAGCGACACTATTCAAGACGTCATCATGACGTCATCACGACATCATCGTCGATGTCATCACGAGGTAAGCGCTTACTTCATCACTTGGGTACTATTCACACCGGAGTTACTATTCACGCCGGAGCACTATTCACACCGGAGTTACTATTTATCATTTTTTTTTTTGGAAAACCGTCGTTACACAAAACAATTCCTAATACCTTCATATTCAACGAATTGAAGAGGAAGATTGTGTTTAGAAATTGCAATTGCTACTAATTGACGAAACTCTTCATGGTTATAAGTGGAAGATCGAGTTCCCAATGAACCATTCGTGCTAGTTTTTAAAAGAAGTTGGCTAACATCATTATAATTGTTTCCTTTGCAACTCTTAGAATGTCTAAGCATATTCCCTATTCCATGTCGACTTTCAGCAATGTATGTAACCCCACATTTGTTGCATCGACACTGGAGCTTTCCATTAGCATCTAATTGGTCAAGTATTTGAAATTCATCCCACACGGGAGAAGTTAGTTTACGTTGGCATTTCAAAGTGTTACCGATTAATATTGGTTTCTGTTTCCTTTGTGTTGTGTTCTTAGAGGCTTTAGTAGCTTTAGCATCTGATACAACTTCGGGCTTATTTGCAACACTTTCAACCTCCTCATCACCACCTTCATCGCCAGACAAGTTAATAGGAGTATCACCATCCATAACAGGTAACCTGATATTGGAAGACCGGCGATAATAATAATAAGAAATCGGAAAAAGGGACACGAGAACAAAAAAGGAAAACGATGACAATGAACAAAAAAGAGAAAATAAAAGGGAAACGATAATAATAAAAAGAAATCGGATTATCGGACTAACCTGAGATTGGAAGACCGGCGACGACCTGAGATTGGAAGACCGGCGACGACGTCGCTTGCCTGAGATCGGAAGTGTGAACAGGTAAGCCTGAGTTCGTGAGCGCCTAAGTGGTGAGCGTGAGTGCGTGACTGCGTGAGATCGGAAGAATTGGAGTCGTACTGTCGTAAAATGAAGAGACGATTTCCTACTCCTAGGTTAAACTTATTTTCTTATTACTTAGCCCAAAACTAATAGAATTGGGCCAAATCGGTTACGCAACAGCAACATTAAGAAATCAAAACCATTTCATAAATTTATTTATACTTATTATAATATATTTCAAAATTATATATATATATATATATATATATATATATATATATATATATATATATATATATATATATATATATATATATATATATATATATATATAGGGTTAAGTTATATTGCAGACAACAGTTATTGTGAGACCGTACAGACACTACTATTTTGTGAGAAATAACGAATAGAATATCTTTTTTATGGTAATGTGAATACGAAACAAACATATTCTCATAGAATTATTGTCATTAAATCATTTATACGGGTTATATGAAATTTTTATGATTATCATTCTGTCAGAATGAGAATGAGTGAATCAGAATGTGTGAAACACTAGAACGAATGATAATGATTGAAAATACGTTATAACAGAAATAATTCTATGAGAATATGTTTGTTTAGTATTAATATTACCAATAAAAACATATTATAATCGTCATTTCTCACAGAATAGCACTGTCCGCACGGTTTCACAATAACTGTTGTCCGTAATATAACCTAGTTCTATATATATATATATATATATATATATATATATATATATATATATATATATATATATATATATATATATATATATATATATATATATATATATATATATATATATATATATAAACGGGTCATCTTGTCATCTTCGAGTTGAAAGTATTGATACTAACCCAACCCGTTTAACTTTCGTGTCGTGTCGTGTCAACCCGTTTACTTAAACGGGTCAAAACCCCTAACCCAAACCCGCTTATTTCGTGTCGTGTTCGTGTCGAGTTATCGTGTCGTGGCCGATTTTTCCAGGTCTACACAAACATAACATCACCAGCATACATAATATGAGAAATACAAGGACCATTATTAGGTGAAGTAATACCTTTATATATATATATATATATATATATATATATATATATATATATATATATATATATATATATATATATATATATATATATATATATATTTATTTATGTTGGTCACATGCTTCCTTCATAGAGACACTTAGCCCTTCCATAGCCAAAATAAAGAGAAATGCATACAACGAATCACCTGGCTCACCCCCTCCCCCCTGATATCAAACTCTTTTATGGGAGACTCATTAACTAATATAGAAGCCCTATTGGAAGTAAGAAACCTATTAGTGCATTTCCTTCATTTACAACCAAACCCCATTTGTTTTAATATCGAATCCAAGTATCTCCAATTTAGAGAGTCAAAACGCTTTCTCGAAATCTACCTTAATAATCAAAGCTTCCTTTTTAACTTTTTGGCCCATGAGAGAAGCTCATTAACCACAAGAGGACCGTTAATGATACTTCTACCCTCAACACGACTGATTTCTCACAAATAACCACCTTTCTCAACACTTTTTTCAACCTCAATGCTAGAATCTTCGATAGAATATTGTATATACACCCTATTAGATTGACCGGCCTATTAGATTGCACCCTTTCCTCAAAACTCCCGTATCTTTAAAATTCCTCAGGAAATTAAATATGCCGCCTTTAAGAATGTCCCAATAATTTTTTATAAAATAAAAAATGAAACGATCGAGCCCCCGAGGCTTTATCACCACCACACCCCCACATCGCCGTCTTAACCTCCTTTATAGAAAACAGAACTTCTAAAGCATCTCTATCCATGCTCGATTTTTTTTGAATCTATTACTTAAACTTTTGCCTCAACAAGTCCTTCTCATCAAATTTTCTAGCAAAGAACCTCCATATTTCATTCATAATACATTCCAGATTTGTTTCCCACATACCTTCGATCTCTAGCCCATTTTTCCTGCTTTTCATTTTATAATTGTTCATCGTACCATGGAAAATTTTAGTGTTTTCATCCCTATCAACCTCCCATTTAATTCTAGATTTCTGCCTAAGATCCAACCTCCTTAAAGATTCAATTTCTTCCAATCTTTACTGCTATGTTTTCGGAATATCCCTTTCTGGAGTGGATAACGATCTCTCCTCTGTCTGCTTCTCTAAATCTTCCAATCTAATGGAAAGATCAGAGAACTCGTAGTTTTCAGAATCTCTCAAAGCAGTCCTCCAAGCTTGAATATTTTTCTTTAAGAGCTTTAGCTTATTAAGCAGATTTAAAGGCCACTTCCTTGCATCTAAGAATAAATTTGAACATCCACATCAATATAGAGTTTTTTTGAAGGACAAATAACGAAAAAAACACTATATTTTGACACTTTTTCTAGTTTAATCATCAAGTTTTCATTTGTTCTAATAAAACCACTAATTTTTGGAAAAAAAATTCAACCGGACCATTATGACTTGAAGAAGCCGGTAACAATGACTTCGATGGAACTTTTTACCAAAAAATGGTGGTTTTTTCGAATCTTAAAAATTGGTGTTAAATCGAAGTTTTGGCGAAATATAGTGTTTGTTTGTAATTAGTCTTAGATAATGTTTACACTTTACTTTATATAATTACAAAAAAGCACTACATTTCATCATTTTTCTGGTTTAACCATCAAATTTTTATTTGTTCTAATAAACCACCAATTTTTTCAATAAAGTTTTAGCCCAACTATTATGACCGGAAAAACTGGTAATAATGGCTTCGATAAAACTTTTTACCAAAAATTGATGGTTTTTTCTAAATCTTTTAAAAATTGATGGTTAAACCGAACTTTTGGCAAAATATAGTATTTTTTTTTGTAATTAACCGTTTTGTGAATGAGTTTTTTTTATAAAACTATCAAACCTAAAATAAATCTCTTTATTAATTTTTTATTCAAATTCCTTTCTTTTGATCTTTTCAGACGATCCATGAAACTGGTTTCTAAACTATTGTTGTTGGGTCTCACGACAAGTTCCTTGAGGTTGAAATAGAACTTTCATTTCCGAAGCCCACATGTACTAACGCAATCATGTGAATTTAATTTTTTTTAAAGTAGATCCAATAATAATCACTTAATATGAGACAATTGAAACAAATTAAAAATGAAAACATCTTCTAAGAAACCATTTAGTCCAAAATCCAAATGATTATCTTTTAAAAAATACGACTAAATTAAATGTAAACACCTAAAAAGTCATCGAGCCAATGGGCCAAAAACTTTTGGATCAACATTGTTTGGGTTTAGAATTTCAGCATTTTTACAGTTCTACCGGCCTAGTTTTGTCACGTATTCTTGTGCCCAATGAATCTGTATCTGTTTAACATCTCACAACACTCTTTTATCCATTAAATTCATGAAATCAAGTTATTTTATCACATATATGGAAAAGGTTTCTTAATAATATTGACATGCTTTATGACAAAACATCATAACATTAACGAGATTTAATTACGAAACTTTATGCACATTAACTTGTTAATATGTTTAATAGCGTCAAGGCGACTATCCATAAGATTTACGTGTCACATGTTTGGGTTGTATGGATTTTGTGGACATATATTTTCGTTGTGTTAGTAAAAAATGGTTATCTTATTTTTTTTAATATAAAAATATTAAACGTTTAAAAAGGAAAAAATATTATCTGAGTGTATTCCAATTTAGATGACATACTATTGTGTTTCTTCTTTGAGTCACTATATTTATAAAAACAACAATTATGAATATAACGTATTGGTTAAGATAGTTGCTGATCACCCTCACCGACTTAATCCCATCTTGTTGATTTAACATGCAATAGACTTGGAAATTTCTATTATATTATATTATACATCTAATGTTTTGCATCGCAGGAACAATGTTTTTATTTCTTTTTAATTATTTTAAATATTGTTTGTATTTATTGATTGACAAGTTTTGGGCAAAATCAAACCAACTCAGTTGGTACGTACGTTTTCTCATATGTTGTTGACGGTTGAGGGCTCGATACCCAACGGTTGAAGGCTTATCCAACACAATTTTACAATGATATATAAGGTTCGGATACGGTGATGATTTCGATTTTGGTGACAACTGCAAGAACAATTCTCGTTCACTCATTTCGTCAAGGGCAATAACGTCAAACGTAATTATTTGATTTGACGTAATCGAATGTGACGCTTGTCCATGGAACGTAATGCGGACTTGATAATATAATCACATGTTACGCACGTCTGTACAACATAGTTTAGCCGGGTTTTTTTATTTTTTATTTTTATTTATTTTTAAAAATATTTTTTTAATTTTCAATAAACTAGATTTTTAGTTTTTATTTTTATTTTATTTGTTTTTTTATATTTTTTTTTCAGTTTTTTGGTTTTTTTCCAGTTGTTTTTTTCTAGTTTTTTTTCCGGTTTTTGTTTTATTTTTCTATTTTTTAAACTTTTTTTCGTTTAAAACTCATTTTTGTCTTTTTAACTCGTTTTAGATTATTAGATTTAAGATTCATAACAAGTTTCGGATATTGGATCATAACAAGTTTTGAATATTGGGTCATGAGTTTTGGATCATTATACTTAAGCATGATAATATTTAGAACATAATAAACTTTGATTCATAGTATTTTTTGATCATTATAAATTTTGAGTGTTAAAGATTTCTTATATAACATTTTGATTCATAACATATGTGAATCTTGAAATGATCCAAAATTTAAGACACATTTTTGGATCATTTTAGATTTTGAATCATCATAAGTTTGATAGATAACATTTTTGGATTACAATCAGTTTTGATTGCAAAAAATTAGTTCATAATAGTTTGAATCATATAACATATTTTGCTTCTTAATATTTATGAATCATATACAATTTTTTTGCTAATTCGGTGAGGTTTTTAATTAAAAAAATATACATAAAAACTTATTTTCAAAAAAAAAATATTTTTTTTTTCAAATTTTCATGATGGTGTTTGTTTTGTAAATAATTAAATTTTAAAAATTTTGGTCTTTTAGATTTTTTTACAAAGAAAAAAAAGTTATGACCCTAAAACAAAGTGAATGGAATAAAAAAACATAGCAAAGCAGATGATGACAAGTATCGAAAATGGGGGTGGTGCTCGTCCAAATTACTATATTGCTCTTCTTTGTTCGACTTATGCACCCACTAGCTTTGATTTTAAAGTTTTAAAATGTGTCAATTTTTTCATATTGAATCTTAGTCATCCATTTTTCAAGATTAGAGATATAGATTTGTCATAGTCCTCACCGAAATTAGAGTCCATACCCGTTCCTACTTATATATATATATATATATATATATATATATATATATATATATATATATATATATATATATATGTGTGTGTGTGTGTGTGTGTGTGTGTGTGTGTGTGTGTGTGTTCTACGGTTTTAAATGCAAGGGTCTAATCGTAAATATAAAACAATTAAATAATTAGATTTTACAATAAAACACCTAAAAGCGTATTTTAGTCTATTAATCAAATTTTAAAAAGGAATCCCAAATATATCTCCTAATTTGGTGGGATTTAATAAAATATTTAATTATCTAATTAAATAAAACCTAAACATGTTTTTTCTGATTAATAAAAAGAACAATTATATTTATGAAGGTAGATTCATTTGCTATTAGATGAACACATATACAAAAAATTTATATACTATACTCTTTAAGAATCTTTTGTAAGATATACTACATTATTTGATATATATATATATATATATATATATATATATATATATATATATATATATATATATATATATATATATATATATATATATATATATATATAACAATGTAACATGATAAATATTGTATAACATTGTAACTAAATATTGATCAATCATTTTATATCCGGACAGGGGCATAATAGTAATTAACATATAAATCAATTAATTTTAAATAAAAAAAATCTTATAAATTCGGTACCGACTCCTATAATTACGAAAACTAATTTTTTTTCCTAAATTCTGATCGGTTCACACAGTCAAATAATAATTGTCAGTTTTAGAATAACTTAACTGTCAATATATACATATATATATATATATATATATATATATATATATATATATATATATATATATATATATATATATATATATATATATATGGCTCATGCCTCGCTTAGGTGAGGTTGTGAGTTCGAACCCCGTTCGGCGCAAGTAAGGCAAAAGATAGTACGCCAGCGCTTGCGGCCTCCGTGCTAGGCCGAGAAGAGTGTACCCGGGGCTGGTTTCCCCCCAGTCAGTTGCCATGCAGGGAGTCCTTACGGGGTGGGCTTGTGCCATGCACCAAGGTTTGCTGCTGCGTTAGTGGGGCTAGTCTCTGTGCGGGTTCCTTGGAGAAGACGAAGACAACGAAGAACTGTAGACAAGTCAATGTACCTAGCGTAGCCTGTAGTATATTACGCCTCATGTAGTAGATTCATCCTCAACTTGCAAAATATATATATATATATATATATATATATATATATATATATATATATATATATATATATATATATATATATATATATATATATATATATATATATATATATATATATATATATATATATATATATATATATTATGACACATGACCCTTGTGATTCAGTTCGTTTATATTTATATGAGTTTATTTCTTGGCTACTATATCATATTCTATGTGAATCATATTATATATATATATATATATATATATATATATATATATATATATATATATATATATATATATATATATATATATATATATATAAATAATGATTCACATAGAATATGATATAGTAGCCATGAAATAAACTCATATATATATATATATATATATATATATATATATATATATATATATATATATATATATATATATATATATATATATATATATATTTTGCAAGTTAAGGATGAATCTACTACATGAGGCGTAATATACTACAGGCTACGCTAGGTACATTGACTTGTCTACAGTTCTTCGTAGTCTTCGTCTTCTCCAAGGAACCCGCACAGAGACTAGCCCCACTAACGCAGCAGCAAACCTTGGTGCATGGCACAAGCCCACCCCGTAAGGACTCCCTGCATGGCAACTGACTGGGGGGAAACCAGCCCCGGGTACACTCTTCTCGGCCTAGCACTGAGGCCACAAGCGCTGGCGTAATATCTTTTGCCTTACTTGCGCCGAACGGGGTTCGAACTCACAACCTCACCTAAGCGAGGCATGAGCCGTAGCCGCTCGGACCAACCGAGAAGTGTGTATATATATATATATATATATATATATATATATATATATATATATATATATATATATATATATATATATATATATATATATATATATATATATTATGACACGTGACCCTTGTGATTCAGTTCGTTTATATTTATATGAGTTTATTTCTTGGCTACTATATCATATTCTATGTGAATCATTATATATATATATATATATATATATATATATATATATATATATATATATATATATATATATATATATATATATATATATATATATATATAATGATTCACATAGAATATGATATAGTAGCCAAGAAATAAACTCATATAAATATAAACGAACTGAATCACAAGGGTCACGTGTCATAATATATATATATATATATATATATATATATATATATATATATATATATATATATATATATATATATATATATATATATATATATATATATATATATATATATATATATATAGAAGGGAACTAGGTGGGGGTGGGGGTGGGAGTGGGGTTTGGGTTGGGGTGTAATTTCTTTTTTTATTCATAAAGTAAATAAATTCAAAGAAAAAGAATAAAAAATTAAAAAAGACATTTTAGTCTTTTTACCTGACCAATGGACAACCAATGTAAACTTTATGCAATCTTAAGGACCACTGGTGTGATTTCAATAGTTAGTATCTAATACTGCAATATTTGGTAAACCATAGGGACCAAAAGTGTAATTTACTCATATATATATATATATATATATATATATATATATATATATATATATATATATATATATACATTTATATATATATATATATATATATATATATATATATATATATATATATATATATATATGTTGGATTAGGTGTCTAAACCATGACTTATAATTTGTATTTACCTAATTAATGGAAGCAAAGTCCATTTGGGTTGCCCTCATAGCTGGAGGTTTGGTAGAAAGTTCGGTAGAGGGAAATGTTGGTTTATTATGGGATTAATAAATCAATAGAAATAAAAGATATGATTTGTTAATATATTAAAGTGATAATATATTAATTAGAAACTATATTGATTGATTAATAATTAATCAGGAATTAATTGGATTAATTTATGTGGCATTAATTAGATTAATAAGGAAGTCAAGGATTAAAGTCGTACAAATTCAATAGTTGAATTGCGGCGCGCGGCGCGCCAATGTAAAGACCGCGATGCGCGTACATATTCGTACGAATTCAATAGTTGAATTGCGGCGCGCGGCGCGCCAATGTAAAGGCCGCGACGCGCGTACGTATAATCCGGAAAATGGCTGACGGCTAGGGTTTCTTGTTTCCCTATAAATAGGGAACCCTATGCCTCATTATTGGTGCTCATTATATTATTCTCTATGGAATTTTCGTCCACCCTCTGGCTCCCTGGGTGTGATCTCATTTGAGGCAGGACACTTGTGGTGCTCAGCTTCAAGATTAAAACTAAAGGTTAGTTTTTCTAAATTATTCTTTTAGTTATTTTTGTTTGGCCTTTAGGAATTAGTTACATGTTCAAAGGAAGAAAACATAGATCTTTTCTAGGTTGCTTGTGAACTTAGGTTATTTAGTTCATGGTTGCGGAAAACCTATCAGTGGTATCAGAGCGTTTGGTTGTTTTCTTATTGAATGGCTGTAATAGTTTTCCTAATTAGGGTTTAAAGTTTATAAATCCTATTTGGCCTAAATTTCGATTTTAGGGATTAGGGTTTTTGAAACCCTAGCCCTCCCCCCTCTTTTTCGATTTTCCTGGTTAGGGTTTTAGGAGGTTTTCTATTTTTGGTAACTTTAATTGGTTAATTAAATGGATAACCTTAAACCCTGTTTGTTATGAATTCGATAATTAGGGGTTTAAGATAGGTTTAAATTGATTTGATTAATTTGGAAAAACCTATCTACATTTGAATTAATTTAATTAATTGTTTAATTAAAAGATAATTCAAGGGATTTAATTTAATTTTAATTTAATGGTTAAATTTCGAAAATTAAAGGATAAATCCTAAAATTTTTAAAAAGGTTTAAAATATCAAGATTTAATTAATTTAATTAATAGTTTAATTAAAAGATAAATTAAATCAAATTAAAGGTTTAATTTAATTTGAAGTTTAATAGTTAAATTTCAAGAAATTAAAAGATAAACCAGGAATATTTTAAAAGATTTAAAATACATCTTATATATATTATTAAAGGTTAATACTATATGTATAAGATAAATTGGTTAGTCAAATCATTAGTAGGCCTCATTCACGAAGCTGGTCTATAAAGTTGGTATAAGGAGACTGCCTATAAAATGGCGGTCTAATGGGTGTTCACTCTCACCCACCGCTCGCGTGATCAGTGGAGGGTTGTTAGCTGAACAGTTTTGATAGGACCGCTTAATCATTAAAAGTATAATGATCAAAGTACTAGAACCCGTACAAGAATTCCCAATCTAGTTACTTTAGAAAAAAATGTGAATTTGATGTTAACCCATGAAATTGCACATTGCACTTTATGAAACGTTGGTGAAGCGTGTGTGGGTTACCGGCACACCAATGGGGGTTCATAAAGAGTGGCAATGGATTTCTCGGGTGTTATCATTGTTGATGGAGCGTGTGTGGTTAACCGGCACATCAATTTGAGATGATAATGGACCCCGAGAGTACCAAGCAAATTTGCATGGTTATTCACACCCGGTTTGTGATCCTCGGCATCCCAGTCACAAACGGTGGGGCATATCAGAGATTAAACATGCCATTGAACAGTTCAATGAATCTCACAGATCTAGGAATTTCATAAGACTGAAATTGATAAAAGTTATCTACCTTAATGACCACTGTGTTGTGATTACGACATCCCTCTTCATAGCATAGTTGGGGTATTTTGGATCCTAGCCTTATTAAATAATATATATTGGGTAATTATTTAAAAGGATTAATTAAACTAATAAATTCTGTTTCCTTTTATAGATGTCTGAATCGAGTGTCTATTCTCATCCTCCTCCTCATTCACCCATTTCTGAGGGCATCAGAAAGCGCCTGCTAAATATGGAAAGGCTGACTGGCCTTAACTATGTGGAATGGCTTCGCAATTGGAGAATGGTTCTTGTTATTGCTGGAAAGCTACACCTCATTGAGTACCCGATCCCAGTTCCACCAAAACATGTTATCACAAAAGGTCTTTATGATGAGCATGACCCATTATTTGATGAATCCGAGGAAGTTCGTGATCTCATGCTATTGACCATTGACCCCGAGTTCCGCAGGGATTTTGGATCCCTTGGGCCATATGAGTTAATACAATTGGTTGTGGAAAAGTTCCAAGAACCGGTTGAAGAGGAACGAGCTAGGATCTTCAAAAGACTTGCAGAGTGCAAGCTAAAAGAAGGAAGTAGCATCGATTCGCATGTTCTCAAGATTGAGAGATACATAGGCGAATTGTACAAACTTGGTCATCCAATTAGTCAGGAAATGAGTGTTAAGATCCTACTTGATTCGCTGACTAATAGGTACGATCTGTTCATTCAGACGTATAGAAAGGAAGACCGGAAAAAGACTTTTATGGAAATGCGTTCTCTGTTGACCCTATACGAGTCACTCATGGACAGGCATTGCTCCACTGGTTCTGCTACTTCTAGATTGAGTCCAGTGAAGAGACGCAGCAAGAAACGTTCCAGATCGTCTGGACATGTTCTGAAATGTCTTAAACTGGGAATCCATAGGATCGGATACATTCACGGAAAGATTGGAAAATGCTCCAAGGTAAAATCTTTAGAAACTCAGGTTTATCTAAAAACTTCGAAACTCCTGATCCATAATTCCTTGATACATAATGTGATAGTCACGTTTGGTTTGTATGCAGGGAATCAGTAGGGTACAGGACTTTGACGCATAGGAGCACTTTTGGATTGGATCTCCAGCTCATGCATTTTTTGAAGTTTAGTTAGATATTACAATCTTGTTATTAGAGTATTAGATGCAAACAACATTGTTTTCATATAGTACATTGTTCGAGGATTTTTGTGTTTTAATAAAATGTTGATTTTCTTTTGATTGTTTTAATTATCCTCGAAATGTTGTGTGAATGTGTTAATGGCATAAATGGTAATAACTTGAATGTTGATACATCCAATGGGATTGGATTTGTAAATTGTGTTCTTTATGATTGTTAAAGTGAATTTTATGAGAATCACTTCAACCAAAGGTCCAATTGGATAGGACTTTGGAATCATTTGACTTAGAGTCACATGATGAATTGAGTGCTTAATAAAATTAATTGTGGCAAGAAAGGAATCGCCCAAAGATCCAATGGATAGGATTTTGGAATCAGTTAACTTGGAGTCAGGTGATGATTGCATGTCTTGAACAATATTAACAAAGTCATAAATTTACATGGAGATGTAAGAGACCTTAAGATTTTGAGCAACAGACACATAAGTTACTGTGCATCGCTCGAATCTTCGAACAGAACATGATTAGTTATGCTTCGAAATATTTGCCAAATAGTTTGACAAATATGGCTTCGTTTATTGGAAAAAGCGATTGATTGGAACCTTGAAGTGTTCAAGGATTTCAAAGGAAGTATAAGATCAACAGAACCTGAGTAACAACATAGACTGAGAAAATGTTTCACAGTTTATCCTCTTCCAAGAACACTAATGGTTATAATGTGTCTTAGGGAAGATGATGGAGCATTGATCGAAATAGTTTTGATCCTCGGTGTATAAGATACACTAGATACATTTCCGACTAATATTTCAATAAATTGAATATTCAACCAGTCAGACCGCAGAAGCCATATTCCGACCACATCTTAGACTAAATAGGTTATGTTGACACTGTCTGAAATGTAAAGCTGGGATCATCCCACTAGTACATAGAAAGTCCAGGGTCATGTAGCATTCGTCTGAATCTCATGACAAGCCTGAAACTGATCAGCAATGTCGTTTCATTGGCCACTCCGGTTATCCTTTGAAAGAAGAGTACTTTTTAGAAAGAACTCAAGTTCTAAGGAAACAGTGGGAGTAAGAATAATTCTGAATGAGTTCAGGGATTAGCCAAGTGAAAGAACCTTTAGTCACCACTGGGACTTGACCAGGAATTAGATTCCTGTTAAACCTGACATACCCTCTCTTCGCTTGACCAGTAGTTATTGTCACTGTCATAAGGAGTTATGATTTGGGTGATATTCCGGGTAGTGGTAAAACACTAAGGATGGTACAGATAAGTAATCCGACTGCTGGAAGCATTGGTAAGCCCAGTTGCTGCCAAATAAGAGAACCTTACCGCGAGACACAGTTTATGTGACAGTTTGATTGATCTTTACAACTGGTCTAGGAACCAGTGGGAGTAATTGAATCATCAAAAGAAGGGAACATAGAAATGTACTTACAGAACATCTGGTTGAATGAGTCATCACTTGGAGTCAAGCAATTGATTCTGAGAGAAGCACTCTCAATAGAAGATGTAATCCGAGAGGATTCTGCGTGGCATAGTGTGAGTCGTTAGTGGAGCGTGTGTGGTTTACCGGCACACTAATAGGGACTCACATAGAGCATGCCATTACAAAAGGTACATGGCCTTGGGATTCGTCCCATGGGCATCTCGCAAGAAAGGATATTCGGATTCTCAAAATAGGCCAAAAGTTTTGGATTTTGTGAATAGCCTGAAAGATTTCCTTTAATATGTTGGAAAGGTTTGGATTTCGGTTTCGCAAAATGTGCCATAAGTTCTGGATTTTGTGAATAGTCCGAAAGAGTCATATAACGGTGTCAAAGCCAGTGGGAGTATCGTTGTTATCTTCTATCGCATGTATGTGGGTTACATACTGGTTCTAGGAAACGTCTCTTATCATTACAAAGTGTAATGACTTGGTGTTAAGAAACGGTTCGCTATGAAAGACTTTAAGAGATACAACATACTCAGGTGGTTGTGAACATCTATTAGATAGATCAGAATTCTGCCAATATGATCTTGATGAGATTCAAGATGCATAACCCCAGGAATGGAGTTTCCTGCCATTGCAAAGTGTAATGAATTGGCATGAAAGAAACAAAGAAGGTGCAGCATGCTCACGTAGTTCATAGACATCCATCAGATAGATGAGACTGACAGTATTGACTTAGCCGTTGAGGATATGATCTTGATGGGATTCAAGATGCATAAGAAAGAGTCCCTGAAAGGAAATGGTTTCAAGAAATCATGACACAAGGATTATTGGTAATCTTAGGATTCCGAAAGGGCTTGGAATGAGATTATATCAGGTTCCTCGAGCCTCTTGGACAAATCAGAAGTGTTATGAACATATCTTGATGACATAATGCTTAGAGCATTGTAAGTTGGATTCAGGATATTGCCTGGCTAAGAATACTGAATGGATTTTTGAACAGATGTGAGAAATCATTGGGAAATGATTAGGGTGATTGATTTGAAAGGGTTTTTCAAATCGGTAATTGTTTACACCAGAACGTGGTGCTGTAGGACTTCGTGGTTAAAGAATTTCGTTGGTTTCTGATGGAGCGCGTGTGGTTCACCGGCACATCATGACACCTCGAAATTGTCTTAGGGTGTAGTCATGTAGACTAAAGACCCGAGAACCATGGGGAGTCACGGTACACATCATCGGAATGGAGTTGTGAGAAAGAATGACAAAATGACAAATTGAGATATCATCGGAAGAGTATCCGATAGGATCATCTGCAATAAAGTGTATAAGTGTTAGACACTTGGATACATAGAAAGGGTGAAAAGGTCATAGACATTAATATGAAAGGCTTGAATTGTAAGTTTAAAAGAGAATAAGAAACCGATAATAGTTATGATAAATCCGACTTGGTGATTACCTCGTGGAGACTTGGTAATAAGCAGGAATAGCTGCCAGTCAGATTTTATGTTTCGCTTTTGCATGTTTACTTCCTGAATAATTGGATTATTCAAATATCCACAGTCACTCATACTTTTAGGGAGTAAGTATGAAGGAAGACTGTCATGAATTGGTTTGTAGATTGTCTAAGGAGTTAGACATTGCAATAAGATTGCTGCAACGTTCATGAGTACTTGGAAATGGAGATTTGAGTATTGGATAAACCCACGCTCAATAGATTGCTTCATGGATTACATCACGAGCAATGTTGAGACGATAATATCTTATGGTCTTAAAGTGGAGAGATATGAGTTATAATTTGCGAGGCGGTTGTTCATTGATAGTACGAAAACGCATCGGTAACTCGGTGTTATAAAACGTGCTGTTGTGAGTGATTTGTCAGGTAAAAGATATAACATATTAGTCGAAGCTTATTCGTCCCTTGACCCATACGGGAAACAGATATCTGTTGGACACTCGATGATTTTGAAGTTGACTGAAGTGCTGGCCAGCCAGGACTGAATTGATTCGTTCAATGAGAAGTCTAAAAGTCATAAGCAAAATCGGAAATCGGGAAACAGTGTGTCAGACAGAGATTGATCTCAATCCATGTCTCATGTCTGAAAATATCTTGTTGGACAGAGGGTCATTTGATCACTTATCTATGGACAGAACTGACTAGGTCAGAGTTCGGCAGCAGTTTCTAGGAAGCTACAGTTTGCTGATTAATTAGAGGTTAAATTGAAAATTATAGTCATAGACTTATCCAAGTGGGAGACTGTTGGATTAGGTGTCTAAGCCATGACTTATAATTTGTATTTACCTAATTAATGGAAGCAAAGTCCATTTGGGTTGCCCTCATAGCTGGAGGTTTGGTAGAAAGTTCGGTAGAGAGAAAGGTTGGTTTATTATGGGATTAATAAAGAAATAGAAATAAAAGATATGGTTTGTTAATATATTAAAGTGATAATATATTAATTAGAAACTATATTGATTGATTAATAATTAATCAGGAATTAATTGGATTAATTTCTGTGGCATTAATTAGATTAATCAGGAAGTCAAGGATTAAAGTCGTACAAATTCAATTGTTGAATTGCGGCGCGCGGCGCGCCAATGTAAAGGCCGTGATGCGCGTACATATTCGTACGAATTCAATAGTTGAATTGCGGCGCGCGGCGCGCCAATGTAAAGGTCGCGACGCGCGTACGTATAATCCGGAAAATGGCTGATGGCTAGGGTTTCTTGTTTCCCTATAAATAGGGAACCCTAGGCCTCATTATTGGTGCTCATTATATTATTCTCTATGGAATTTTCGTCCACCCTCTGGCTCTCTGGGTGTGATCTCATTTGAGGTAGGACACTTGTGCTGCTCAGCTTCAAGATTAAAACTAAAGGTTAGTTTTTCTAATTTATTCTTTTAGTTATTTTTGTTTGGCCTTTAGGAATTAGTTACATGTTCAAAGTAAGAAAACATAGATCTTTTCTAGGTTGCTTGTGAACTTAGGTTATTTAGTTCATGGTTGCGGAAAACCTATCAATATATATATATATATATATATATATATATATATATATATATATATATATATATATATATATATATATATATATATATATATATATATACATATATATATAACTAAAAGCATATATAAGCCATAATTATTGTGTGAATGTATGACTAATTGTAGTCCAATCATTTATAAAAGGGCATTAAGGTAAATTAACATAATAATCAATTAATTATATGTTAATTTCCAATAATCTGGGTAACTACCTAATTATCTCATTCCCCATCTATATCTCTTTCTCTCTTCTCTTCTTCAACTGTACGCGCCATAAAAACCTAGACATCGACATGAGACCACAACAGATCTTCAATGGATCTCCGATGGATAGTCGTCGGTCTATCGACGGATAACCGACATCCACCTGCAACTATAATAGATCATCAACAGATCATCGACGATCCGTCAGTGATCCGTCGGTAGTCCGTCGATGATTCAATCATCAAACATTCAGCCACAAAGGTTTTCATTTAGTGATTTTTATTTTTTGCAGGTCCTTCTTATTTTTCTTCTGATTTTCTTGGTCTGTTCGTTGGTATATGATGAACATGGGTTGTCGTATTCTCTAGGAAGGAAAGACCGAAACCAATGTATTATAAGGGTTTTCTTTAAGAGTGTAAGAGTATCATAGTAAGGTCAAAGAAAATCCAAAGATGAAGAACCCCAAAAATGTAATCAAGTGGGGAAGAACATTATTTGTGTTCATTCTAACACATTTCAGGTCATCATTCTTCAAGATTTGTATTCTTCAGTCCACCTTGTTTCGGAATGGTTGAATTATTCAAGAATGTTAACATTATTCAAGAATTCTTTTGTTCTAAATATGATCCAGACTGGAGGACCAGACTAGTAATAGATTGTGGAAGAACACATGCTCGAATTCTTTAAGAATGTTTACATTCTTTAGTTATAAAGACAATCTGAAAAGTAACAGTTTAGTAGACAATGAATACAATTCGGATTTATTCTTTAAGATTGCATATTCTTGCATTTGTAATTTTTAATAAGAATCATTATTAGTTTGATACAAATTGTTTTACTTGAAAATATACATTAATATTCTTTAAGAATGTCAATTCTAAAAAAATTTGAACGTAGTCGTATTCTTTAAGAATGAAGAGAAATATATGAGAGCAAACTGGAAAAAAAATTTGGCCGTGTTAAATGAAAGTCCTATTTTAAAAAATTCTGTTTAATTTGAATATATTGAATAAAAACCTAGATTTAGTTTGATTTTTATTAACTATATTGACTTAGTTACCTAAAATAAAGGTAATATTTAATTTCTCTCTGAACAAAATATAATATTTCCCATTATAATTAATTACGACAAATTATATAGTGGATGTTATCCCAAGATAATAACTTGTACCTTTTTAGGTAAAGAAGACGGTACCTCTGGCAAATATTATTAATAAAAAGAATAAATACAATTGAAGGCTGGGGACTCCCCACCTAAGAAACAACAAAAAGACACATTGGGACATGCCCCAATGGACAACAAGGCTATACTAGAAACCAAAACAGATTTTGGAACCAGAGAACATAACAGGAACATAAAAAGCAAACATCCTGCAAAAAAAGCAAACAATACAAGCAGAGAAATATATAGTAGAAAAGATGAGATAGGAGAAAATAATGGACCACAGTGGAAAATAAGAGATACATCTCTCAATGTTAGGGGAGGGACCAGACCCTTTTAGCCAAAATAACATTAGGGGAATGTTTCATAGACAGACTCACCAGTCTACAACGGACATCATCAATAATAGACTTGACAACAGCATGATACGATATTCTCTTATTTTTAAAAATCCGGTTATTTCTTTCCTGCCAAATGTGGTAGATAGCTCCTGCAAGCACAAGTCTTCGGATAATGGGCCAGACGTTCTTACCCTTAGAGATGAGCTTGAGAAGATTGATGATATTCGACCAGAAATTTGTGGGGAAGGAGAGGTTCATAACATGCTGAAGATCATGCCAAACCATAGAAGGGAAAGAACATTCAAAGAAAAGATGAGGAAGGGAATCAGAACAATCACCGCAGAAGGCACAGATGAGGTTAGGAGAACCAAACAACTCCTAGCTTCTGATTTTATCATGGGTCTTGAGTCGATCTTTGAGAGCAACCCAGAGAATGAAGGCATGTCTAGGGATATTCTGGGAGAACCAAACAAGATGATACCAGTCTACAGGCTGATCCGAAGGGCGGATAGAGTGCCAGACCGAACGGACCGAAAAAGGATAGACCTTACCGTCGCAAGATCTCCAGAGGAGTTTATCAGGAACGGACGTGGAAAGAGAAGGGGGTTATGAGAAAGGAGAACGGGGTGGGAGTCCTGCCAGCAATGGGGGCGCACCCAACACCCGTTGAGGATAATGTCAGCAACCTTAGAATCAGGAGTGAAACCCGCATTATGGATGTTACGGGTAGATAAGAACTAAGAGAGGGGACCAGCAGGATGCCAGTTATCGAACCAAGCAGACGTAGAGCAGCCATCACCATCCTTGGAGATAATAAAGTCCCTGATCTTACCCCGCATGTCGAGGATATTGCGCCAGGCATAGCCCGTACCGTGCTTATTGGGGGCATCGCAGAAGTTACGCCCACAGAGGCGGTACGAGTGGATCCACCTGACCCAGAGAGAATCCTTATTAGAAAGGAGTCTCCAGACATGGGAAGCCATAAGGGCAATATTCCAAACAGCAAGGTTACGAATACCCAGACCACCATGGGTCTTAGGGAGACACACAGTCTTCCATGAGACTTTGGCTTTACCACGCTTCATCTCACCGTTGCACCAGAGGAAACCCCTAATGAGTTTCTCAATCTCGTTAGAGATAGATTTAAGGAGAATAAAAACGGAAGCCCAATATATTTGCATGGAAGAAAGGACAGAGAGGATGAGCTGAAGACGACCGGCGAAAGAGAGAGACTTGTTCTTCCAGTCGTTAATCCTGCATTTGACTTTATCAACAAGGCCTTTACAGTCCTTGTATACAAGACGAGTGGTGATGAGAGGGACGCCAAGGTATCAGACAGGGAAAGATCCCTCCGCAAACCTAACAATACAATCAATGGAAGCTCTGCGCCTCTCACCAATATTACAGTAGAAGGCTTCACTCTTCGCTTCGTTAGGGTGGAGCCCAGAGACCCTAGAGAATTCAGCAAGAGAGTCAAATATGACACGAACCGAAGATCTATCGCCTTGACAGAAGAGAAGAAGATCATCAGCAAAGCATACATGGGTGATATGCTTTGCTCCTCACATTGCCGATGGAATTTAAAACAATCGGAGTCAGAGATGTTTCTTTTGATCATAAGGTTAAGCACCTCCATGACAAGAGCGAAGAGATAGGGAGAGAGGGGGTCACCCTGACGGATGCCCCTTTTACCGTCGAAGAATCCGTGCATATTACCATTGATGCTCACAGAGTAAGCAGCAGTGGAGACACACGTCATGATCCAGCCAATCATACGAATAGGGAAACCAAACCCAAACAAGATGCTGCGAAGAAAAAACCAGTCAACCGTATCGTAAGCTTTTTGGATATCGACTTTAAACGCACACCTGGGGGGACCACGATGACAATGATAATCACGCATGAGCTCCTGGACAAGAAGAACATTGTCAGTGATAAGGCGCCCTGGAATAAAAGTCGATTGGTTTTCATCAACCAGAGAAGAGAGGTGGTTCTTGATACGATCCGCAATGATCTTGCTGATACATTTGTAAACAACGTTACAACAGGCGATGGGGTGGAAATCAGTGACTTTAGACGGTGAGTCAACCTTAGGGATGAGAGCAAGAACGGTGTTGTTGGTCGATTTAAGGAGTTTACCAGAAGAGAAGAACTCCTTAACCGCCGAACAGACATCTGGCCCCACGATATCCCAAGCAGACTTGAAGAACTTAACAGTGAAACCATCGCCCATTTGGAACAAGACGCACTTAACCTCCTTATCTGTAACAGGAGTAAGCATGGCGGCAGACTGAAGAGGAGAGAGCTTATTAGAGAAGAGGGAACACGGGTCACGAATAACAAGGGAGGGGTGGGCTGTGCCCAAGAAAGTTTGAAAGTGGGAGACGAACAGATTGGGGAGGGCATCCCCAGAGATCCAATTGCCCTGGGCATCCTAGATGGAGTCGATACGATTGCGAGAATTACGGCTTTTAACAGACTTGTGGAAGAAAGCAGAATTTTTATCACCCTCACGAAGCCAGTCAATCTTAGCCTTCTGTTTCAGGAACCTCTCTTCATCCAGGAAAGCCTCATTATAAGCGAGAAGGTACCTGCATTGTTCGTTACGGAGAGCCCTATTGAAAGGGTCCCGATCCAGAGCAATTTGAACTCTATCAAGTTCAGTACGAAGAGAGATAACCTTAGAGAATAGGTTGCCCTAATAACTTGTACCTTAAGATCACAATCATTCGTTCTTTTAATCTAGTGGCCACAATTTGGTCACACGTTCACACAATACTTGTGATGCATATTTAATCCTAACCCTATATATATATATATATATATATATATATATATATATATATATATATATATATATATATATATATATATATATATATATATATATCGGGATAAGTTCAACACAGAACCAAACTATACGACCTAACCATAGAACCATATAAAATTGAGCGATATTCATTTATGAACATATGTAATTTTCATGTTCATAGATGAACATGTTCATACATGAACATATGTTCATTTATGAACATCGGCAATTTTCATGTGTTTATGTGATTAGGTCGTATACTTTGATTCTATATTGAACCAACCACTTTGCCGATATCATTCATCAAAAAAGTATTCGAGTTATAAGGGAAATAACCTATAAAAGTTGGCTTTATACTTTGGAGTTTGTATTTGGGGAGTTTGTATTTGGACATTATGTTCTTTTATGCATTGTATTTTATCAATGCATTGCATATTCTATTAAGGTATTGTAATTGGTAATAGTATATTGTATTTTGTTTGGTATGTTAAAATGTTTTTGTCATTCTTATTTGGTATCAATTTGAGATTTAATATGAAAATAATAAATATGATAGTTTAGACAGTTATTGCGGTCCAAAATCAAATAGCGGTTTTAACGATGGTATAACGGTTTTTCAATGTTACATAAATTAATATTTGTACTGCTAGATTCATCCGTAATACTTGAAATTTTGTTAATCTTAATGATATCATATAATAAGAATTATATCTCATAATAAGCAATATACACAAAACAATGATCTCAACACACACTCATAATCAACGTCTAATTATTTTTAGAAATTTCGAAAAATGGTCCTTAAGTCAACATAACGGTTGTAGTGTCGATATAATGGTATATAATATCGGAAATTTGTGGTCAATAACAGCATTTATCGACGCTAATAACGCCACCGCTAAACGCTTTAAAATAACGATTCATGTCATTAGATGTTATACCACCGCTATAGCGTGTTATTAACTGCATAGATTGACAGGAATTAAAAAAAAAAAAAGCATGCCATCTTTTAGAAAAAGTTCACAGAATATATATGGGTATTTTGTCGCAAAAAAGTACACCTAAGGTAAAATGAAAGCATCTATGACGAATTAAGCACAAACAATTGGCAACACATCGGCTTCGGAAATTGTTGTTACTGTCGTTATATTGTTGTAAGTTTGTCATAGGCAATGAATTTTACTTAAAATAAAACTGACTAGTGATGCCCATCATGTCGTATATCTCTTGCTAAATTTGAATAATGATCCATCTTTAAGGAATTTAGGAAGCTCACTGTTTCTTTATATATCGCTAATATTGGTGTCAGCAAAAGATTATCTACTACCAAATGGTTTATAACCTAGCGGTACCAAGGTGTGTTTCTCAAACCAAATAGAAAGGGTTCTGGTCCCATTAAAAGCAAAATGTGTAGAATAGGAATATATTAGTTTGCTTTTCAAAAAAAAAAAAAAAAAAAACAGATCATCTACTGTTTTTGCGGTTGCAATACTTAATTTTCTAGTAGTGAATCCTATTTCCACTCAAGTTGTTTTTGCCGTCCCAGTACTTAATTTTCTAGTAGTGAACCCCTATTTCCACTCAAGTTTTCGTTCTGACTTGTGTTTGGGATCGAAATGTAGCTAGGGAAAGTTTGTGTATGTTTAATTTGTTGATTACACAAATCAATGCAACCCAATACGACCAACTACGTTGATCCACCGGTTCATTAGGGTGAAAATTTTAAAAACAGTCGAGAGACCTCACAATCAGCATCCCCTAACATATGATTTATATACTTTACATTTTCTACCATCGTTAAATATTTTCATTTCAATTTAGTCGCGGTCGTTTCATAAGGATACATCAATTACTGTTAACTTTTGACTAGGGATATGTTATTTTCTAGGGATGGCCGCTAATGGGAACAAAGTGAATCCGCCATTTTAAAAGCCACGACATGGCTGCTGCCAGTTTTGAAAATATAATCATTTTTGGTAAGTAATTTCCCATTGATGTGGATATAATGTGATGTTTTCTACAAAGTTGAGGGACAAATGTAAATGTTCAAAAAGTTTCACATTTGAGTATAATGCTGTAGTAGCTTTTTTTCATTCTTTGAAACTCATTTTACTTTTAGTCTTCTGTTTTTCTTTTTTTTTGTGTTAAAGAGACTACAATTAAGGAATAAGACCAAATTCAATTCTTTGGCTAAATTCTTGTTGATTTCTATTGTTAATCTCATTAGTATCATAATTTTGATTTTGAATTTGCATAACAAGTGGTATCAGAGCAAGGGAGGGAAAATTGATTTAACAAGTGGGGTTTGCATTTTTTCTCCAAGAGATCCTCAATTTCATGGTTGATTGGTTTTCTTGTTTTGATAAAGAGATTGAATCAAGTGTGGGTGAAGAATTCAAGTTTGATTTCAGTGATTCTCTTTGATCAAGAACAATGGCAAAAATCAAGTTACAAAGTCTACATGAAATTTCCTAAATCATCAAATTCTTCAAGGCAAGTTCACTTTCTGTGAAGATTATTGTTGAATTGCTCTTAGTTTTTTGGTTTTGGAAGATTATTGGATCCCTCCATTGTTTGGATTATTGTTTTGAGGTGGAGGTTCTAGCATGCCCACAAGGTGTTCGATAAAAGTCCTCTAAGAAATTATTCTTCAAAATAGACGTTTTTTGGGTGTAAAAACGCTTCTAGATGTCATGGCTCCCCAAATGGTGATTGAAAAGTTCACGGGAAAGAACAATTTTAGTTTGTGGCGGATCAAAATGCGAGCATTATTGAAACAACAAGGAATTTGGACTCCTCTTGCAGGTGCCAAACCTACATCAATGGATGATACGGAGTATATGCAACAAGAAGAAAAAGCGCATTCCACGATTTTACTATCCCTTTCGGATGATGTTCTATATGAAGTTGCCGATGAAGAGACGGCGGCGGGTTTGTGGTTAAAGCTTGAATCGTTGTACATGAAAAAGTCTCTCACAAACAAGTTGTTGCTCAAACAACGGTTGTTTTCATTACGAATGAGGGAAGGATCCATTCTTAAAGATCATTTGGATGAACTTAATTCCATCCTTATGGATCTTAAGAATTTCGAGGTAAAGATAGAAGACGAGGACGCGGCTCTCATCTTATTAGTCTCCTTGCCACCATCGTACGAGAATTTTGTGAATTCCTTTGTGGTTGGACGTGACACCGTCACATTGGAAGAGGTGAGGTCAAGCTTGCATTCCCGAGAGTTAAGGCATAAAGCTTCGGGAAGTGTTTCGGAAAGTCAACCGGTTGCATTGAATGTGTCGAATCAAAGTAGAGGACGGTCCGGAAAAGGAAAAGGCAAAGGGCGTAGAGATCAGTCGAAGTCATGAAATAGAGGGCCAAATCCAAATGACACTTGTCACAATTGTAAAGAAGTGGGTCATTGGAAGAAAGATTGTCCAAAGCTAAAAGGAAAAGGGTCAAATGCTAATCTTGTTAAAGATGACTCAGGCTCGGAAAAAGACTTGGTTTTAGTCACCGCCGATTGTAGTTGTGTAAGGTACAATGAGATATGGATGTTAGATTCCGCATGTTCTTACCACATGTGTCATAACCGAGATTGGTTTGTTACCTATGAAGAAGTTAATGTCGGGAGCGTTACGATGGCTAACGACACTATAAGTAAGGTGGTCGGTATTGGGTCGGTTCAAATTCGCATGCATGACGGAGTTGTAAGAACTCTAACGGGTGTACGACATATTCCACATTTGAAAAAGAATTTGATTTCATTGGGAACTTTGGAGTCAAATGGGTTTAATTACTCCGGTTCGAATGGTGTGCTTAAAGTAACGAAAGGAGCATTGGTGGTAATGAAAGCATTGCGAGAGTCGATGATGTATGTTCTTCAAGGAGAGACGGTTACCGGTTCGGTTGCGGTTTCTCAATCCGAAAAAGAAAATTCAAAGTTGACCCGTTTATGGCATATGCGGCTCGGTCACGTTGGTGAAAAAGGTATGGTTCTTTTAAGCAATCGGGGTTTACTTGGGAGTCACAAGGTGGCTAATTTGGAGTTTTGTGAACATTGTGTTTTCGGAAAACAACATCGTATTAGTTTTTCAAAAGCAATTCACCAAACTAAAGCGATGTTAGATTACCTTCATTCGGATTGTTGGGGTCCGTCTCGAGTCCCGTCACTTGGTGGTGCTCGGTATTTTCTTTCTATTATCGATGACTATTCAAGAATGTCATGGGTTTTTATTATGAAGCACAAAAGTGAGGCGTTTGAAAAGTTCAAGCATTAGAAGATTCTTGTAGAGAATCAAACGGGTTGGAAGATTAAAAAGCTTCGTACGGATAATAGCTTGGAATTTTGCTCGAAAGAATTTGACGATTTTTGTAGAAGTGAAGGTATTGCTAGACATCGTACGGTTCGAAATACGTCACAACAAAATGGGGTAGCGGAAAGGATGAATAAAACTTTGTTGGAACGGGCTCGGTGTTTGTTATCGAATTCCGGGTTAGATTGAAGTTTTTGGGCCGAAGCGGTCAATACGGTTTGTTACTTGGTGAATCGATCTCCGGCTACCACCATTGAGTGCAAGACCCCGATAGAAGTATGGTCTGGAAAACCGGCGGATTATTCGAAATTTGCGGGTTTTTGGGTGTCCGGCTTATTATCATGTTAATGACGGGAAGCTAAAACCGAGGGCAAAGAAAGGAATGTTCATGGGATATGGTGACGGGGTAAAAGGTTACCGTATTTGGTCGCCATCCGAAAAGCGGGTGATTTTGAGTCGTGATGTAAAGTTTGATGAACGTTTTATGCTTCGTGCAAACGTGGAGAATGTTTCGGTAAAGGTGGAGGACAATGATTTAGATGGGTTTTTTGAAGACGATGGTTTTCATGACAATCCTAACAATGTTGACCACCAAAACGACCGTGAAACCGGTGACCGAAACAACCAAAAAGATGTTGAAAATGATGTTCGGGGCTGCCCAAATGGTGCAGCCGAAACAGCCCCGTTCGGTAGCCCGGTTGTGGTCCGAAATAGTCTAAATAGTGCCCAAAATTTGTCACGTAATAGCCCGAACAGCCATGATTTTGTGGTACAAAATAGTGGGGTCGAGACACTTGTGCAAGGTGGTTCAAGTTCTCAAAGTGGAGGCGAGACCTAATTTCATTCTATAGCTCAAGATAGGCTGCGAAGGCAAATCAATCCACCTATTCGGTATGGTTTTGAGGACATGGTGTCTTACGCGCTACAAGTAGCGGATGCGATGGAATCTTGTGAACCGGCTACTTATCGGGAAGCAATTGTCTCAAAAGAAGCGGGTTTATGGATTGGAGCTATGAGTGAAGAAATCGAGTCGCTTCATAAAAGCGAGACGTGGGATCTTGTAAAATTACCAAACGGTAGACGGGTCGTGGGGTGTAAGTGGGTTTTCAAAAAGAAAATCGGGTTACCGGGTGCCGAGTCAACTCGGTACAAGGCACGGCTCGTGGCTAAAGGTTATAGCCAAAATGAAGGGGTCGATTATAATGAGATTTTCTCACCGGTAGTTCGACACACGTCTATTCGGGTGTTACTTTCATTAGTAGCACATCACGATTTAGAGTTGGAACAACTTGATGTAAAGACGGCTTTTCTCCATGGGAGTCTCGATGAAGAAATCTATATGAGTCAACCGGAAGGATTTTTTGTGCAATGCAAAGAAGATTGCGTTTGTCGATTACGCAAATCGCTTTATGGGTTGAAACAATCGCCGAGACAATGATACAAAAGGTTTGATGAGTTTATGGTAAAACATGGTTTTTTGAGAAGCTTGTATGATTGTTGCGTTTATCACCGGAAAGTGAGTGATGAGTCGCAAATCTACGTACTTTTGTATGTTGACGATATGTTGGTGGCGGCGAAAAGTGTTGAAGAGGTTAAGAAGTTGAAATTACTTCTTAATTCCGAGTTCGATATGAAGGATTTGGGTCCGGCACGGAAAATTTTGGGAATGGAAATTGTTCGAGATCGTAAGCACGGGAAACTTTTCTTGTTACAGAAAAGTTACATCGAGAAGATTATTTCCCGGTTCGGTATGAGTTTAGCAAAACCGGTAAATACTCCTTCGTCGGCAGGTTTTCGGGCTTCAAAGGCGTGTTCACCCAAGACCCAAGATGAAGTGGAGTTTATGTCTAAATGTCCTTATGCAAGCGCGGTCGGAAGTTTGATGTATGTGATGGTTTGTACGAGACCGGATATCGCTCATTCGGTGAGTGTTGTTTCACGATACATGGCTGATCCCGGGAAGGAGCATTGGGTCGCGGTAAAAAGGATTTTTCGGTATCTAAAGGGAACTTCCGATGTGGGTCTCATTTATGGAGGAAATCGAGAGTGTTTTGTTGCCGGGTATTCGGATTCCGATTATGCGGCGGATTTGGATGCTAGAAGGTCGCTTACGGGTTATGTTTTTTACGGTTGGAGATTCGGTAGTGAGTTGGAAGGCAACTCTACAACAATCGGTGGCTTTGTCTACAACCGAAGCCGAGTATATGACGTTAACGGAAGCGGCTAAAGAGGCGATTTGGCTAAAAGGGTTGATTGGTGATCTTGGTATTAGTCAAGATCAAGCATCGATTTATTGTGATAGCATGAGTGCTATATGTTTAGCCAAAGACCAAGTGTTCCATGACCGGACAAAGCATATTGATGTCCGGTATCATTTCATTCGGTCCGAGACGCGAGTGAAAGTGGCAAAGATTGGAACTCATGAGAACCCGGCGGATATGTTGACAAAATCGGTCCCGGAACGCAAGTTTCGACATTGCTTGGATTTTTTAAACATTGATAGTTGGAGAAATGAGGTGACTTAGTAGAAAAAATCAAGATGGAGATTTGTGGATATAATGTGATGTTTTCTACAAAGTTGAGGGACCATTTGTGTAAATGTTCAAAAAGGTTTCACTTTTGAGTGTAATGCTGTACGTAGCCTTTTTTTCATTCTTTGAAACTCATTTTACTTTTAGTCTTTTGTTTTTCTTCTTTCTTTCTCTTAAGAGACTACAATTGAGGAATAAGACCAAATTCAATTCTTTGGCTAAATTCTTGTTGATTTCTATTGTTAATCTCATTAGTATCATAATTTTGATTTTGAATCTGCATAACAGATGTTAATATAGTAATTTGACTTAATTGGAAGCATCTCAATTATGCATGTTGTTATCATTCGAGTAGTTTATTTAGGCATGCTTCAATCTGACTCGTGCATGTCTTTTAAAGTCTCTTAAAGTGAATCCTTATAATTCTAACCTGTTTTTCCTCGTACCATGATTCATAACGCACTATGCACAACCTCATACGTACCAAAATACGTCAATCTTGTCTCTTTGGGCCGTGAGCCTTGACAAATGACTTAACTGCTTGATAATATCTTTTCATCAGTGCTCTCAAACTGACATTATATTGATTAATTAGTGTTGTCTCCCAATCGAGTGGAAGTTGAATGAAACATCGCTAAGTGGGCTCTTCTTGAGCATGGAGAGCTACAGGTTTGTCGTCCACTGACTCAGCTTGTCACGCGCATGCAAATAACTATGGCGGACCTTGAATTTGACCAACTATCAATCTTCACTGCCTTGTATGGAAGATTTTCAGAGCATCTATGGGCCCCAGATTTTTTCTACCACCTTCTGTCTTGACAGGTTGGTCCTAGGGAAAAAACTTGGTTACCTGAGGTCTGGGGTTCCCCATTAGTTTAGGGACCCTTCTGACAGAGGGTACTTCATTTTTATTCCAGATGGGGATCCATGTTCTTACTAATTACTGGTTCTCGCCTTCTTAGATCAACTGTTGTTTACTTTCTGCTATTGTTTTAAGGTGAAACTGCTAACTAATTCTACTATTTTTCATATATACGTACGTGAGGAAGGCTGCACGAATTATATAAATGTAGGCGTATCAATGATGAATTTATCAACTTCCCTAACATGCGTTAGACAAGTAAATTGGAATTTAGGTGCTGTACGTAATTGTGGAATATACTGTTGCTTTTGTTGTAGTGTTGTAGGGTAACCAAGATCCATGATGCTGACAGTTTCAGGTACAAGCATGCCGATAAAGCTTTGGCATCGGTTTATATATGCAATGATTCTTCAACTTTTATAGGTGTAAAGGAGAAAAAAAGATCAGGATTTTGGGATGAAGGAAAGTGATGGAGATCAATATATGCATTTAGCGATCCTCTTATGATCAAAGTCACCTTTTTCCAGTAAAAAGACAAAACCTGATGGCGATTTTGGTGCTGAAGTTGCCCATGAATGTTCTTTCGTCCCAAAATAAAATTCCGTAAAGCATTGTAGGTTTCTTTCAGATGCTTTGCGTGTTCAGTTGTGTTTCTAGGTGCCGACTCCTTTTGTGCGAAGTAGGTTTTCCTCTAGTATGATCCGATATTTCCCACACCAAAGGGATCTAAGACAATTGTTCGTCTTATCCAAAAATTGATTTTGAGCAAGTGGAGAGACTTATTAATGTATTGATCCGTCAATAAAATTGTCATATTGGGGGTATTGAATGCAGATTCTATTGTCATCTTAAAATCACAATTGAATGTAAAACAATTTCTTATGGGACTTACGTAAAAATTGGTACAAAACAACCTAATCCTGGTAAGAAATGGTTATAGAAACCAAACTAATAACACAAAACTAAAAGTTAATAAAGACAAAGGCAATTAATTGTGGCTTGAAGTATGTGGGGGCTCTCATGGTAAAGAATGGATATGTTAGTCAATATGTAGGGTTCCGTTGGTAATGAATGGGTGTTTGTAAATAAATATGTAGGGCTATATTGGAAATTAATGAATTATGTGATTAATGGGTGCTAAGTGGGAGGGAGACAACAAACAAGAAAGCAAAACTAACACCTTTGTCTTCCTTCCATTTCACAAAAATTACCGCACATAAGTATAAATAAATTTATTTAACTTAGAACTCCTATTGACCTAACCTAAGACGATATCTGATCAGGATTTCATAAGTAAGTACATACTTGGGTCCGAATGGCTAAGTCTGGATTTAAAACCTGATATCACACACAAAATAATAGCTTAACAATACTTTAAAGCTAGTCTCGACAATACACACTAACGACCAGGTTAGTGATTAGGATTATCGAGAAAAGAAGTATATATTTATCGAGAGAGCATGATGCACACTGTATAGTGGTATGTGTATGTATAGGGGAGAATTGATCTGTGCGGACACACCATAGTTGTCGAGAAAAGGACATGTCCTAGCCTTTAGAGGTGTGTAAGATCGCTCGTGGATATAGTGATGATTTTTTTTTTTTGGGTAAATAGGACGTTACCTCTGGCAAATTTTATTAATAAAAAGAATAAATACAATTGAAGGTTGGGGACTCCCCACCTAAGAAATAACAAAAACCCATTGGGACATGCCCCAATGGACAACATGGCTATACTAGGAACCAAAACAGATTTTGAAACCAGAGAACATAACAGGATATAGTGATGATTGAACCATCATGATTTAGAGTTAGACAACTTTAACCTTAAAAACATGATAAATGCTACTAAGGCGTTTTACTGTATTTAATCGTGTTAACCGTGAAACTGGATGTTAATGATGTTAGAAATAAGATGCAACATCGAAAAATCGAAGGACAATAATGAAAAAAGTGATGTCAAGAAGATTAAACAAGAACACAAGGAGATTTAACATGTTCACTTCATCAGAGTAATCAAGTTATGTCTACCAGGAAAAACTAGAGAGATTTTATTGATGATATAAAAACTTGTATTTATTACACTCAATGATGATGACTCATAATCTTATGTCATTCATAGATCAGGGCTTACAATCAATGAAATATATTTATTAGAGGAGGTTCCCCTAACGCATATGGTTTGGGCCTCTTGACCATACTAATTCTGACAACCCTTAAAGTCAATGCCAAATGTGGCCCCAGAGAAAACCAAGTCAACTTACTTGAAGCAATTTGAAGCTTTGTAGCAAAGACAGCGCTTCGAAACTTCTGACCAAAAATTGTGCTTTCGTCTGCCCTTCACTGGAGATCACTACTTCGCTTTCCAATCTTTGCTCCGCGCTGAAGCTACACCACAATTGCGCCACTGACCGAAGGTCTAGTCTGAGCCACTGTACTCCTCGGAATTCACCCGTCTGTGATATTAGAATCCACACCTCAACAATCTCTCACTTAGAGGCTAAATAACATACTATATTGCCATCCACAATGTGTAACCCAAATCGTCTCTAGCCCGCACCTTCACAATTTTCTAGGGAAGGCCAATAGTAGCCATGCACAACTTCAACTTCCATCGTAACCACCTCGGTGAATGTCTACAAGATTCTTTGCACTACAGATCTTCTTCAAGTTGAGTGTACATTTAGATATCAACTCTTTGATAAAGTGGTACCTCATATTGATGTGTTTCGTCCTGTTATGAAACACTAGATTCTTTGCTAGGTGAATTGCATTGTGATTATCTCAATGTAGAACACAATCTTCCTGATTCAAACCTAACTCTGATAGGAAGTTCTTCAACCATATAAGTTCCTTGCTTGCTTATGCTAGAGCCATATACCCGACTTCGATGGTTGAAAGATCAACACTCTTCTGTAGCTATGGCATCCAACTGATTGTGGTTCCCCAAATTTTGGACACATATACATAACTTGTGGTGCTCTTCCCAAATCCACACAGCCCCTATGTCTACATAGGCGACACCTTCAAGAATGATTTTCTTCCTTCAGAAACTTAAAGCCATGTCCAAAGTTCTTTTCAAATCGCAAAACATCAATTTAACTCCCTCCCACTGTTCATTTCCCAGATTTGACATAAATCTGGTGACCATTCCTGCTGTATTAGACATGTCTGGTCTGGTGTACACCATAGAGTACATCAAGCTACTGACTGTAGATGTTTAGGGAATCTTTGCCATTTTATCCTTGTCTTCTTCGGTCTTTGGGATTGACTCTTTGAGAGTTTCAAGTGACTCTCGAGCGGTGTACTTCTGGCCTTAGCATCTGCTATGTTAAAGTTTTCAAAAACTTTCTGAAGATACTTCTCTTGGAAAAGTTTTAGAATACCCAATGTTTTATCTTTGACTATGCTCATGCCAATTATCTACTTAGCAAAAAACTCTATGTGTAGCAGCCTTTTCAGCCTGCTAATTTCTTGTATTTCAGACCCTACTACCATCATATCATCAACATAAAGCAATAGGCCTCTGATTCCCCATTCTCATATGCCAATAAATAACTAGCTAACTTTAGGTATCGTACCATGTGTATTCTCTTGTAACACCTATTTTTATTTAAAACATTAAATAAATCTAAAATACACTTTGGACTACAAAAGCCTTTCGTATGTAATTGATAAAAATACATCAGTGCTAGGTGTTACTATACATAAAATTAATAATTCAATAAAAGCGAAAGACTTTAAAATCATAGCTTAAATATTGTAGAAGCAGGAGGTAGCCAGGCCATGTCCTTTAACAAAATACCCCCTTAAAAACCTGAATTTTTTAAACAAGAGAGGGTAACCTAGAAGCCTAGTGAGCACACAATCTACATAGGAAAGCTACTGTGTCGCAACAATAGTAGTCTGACGTTAACTATGACTACTACCGTCCAACTGTAGTCTAACATCCAACTATGAATGCTATGGTCCAACCATAGTCTGACATCTAACTACAAATGTTATGGTCCAACCATAGTCTGACATCCAACTATGAATGCTACGGTCCAACCGTAGTTTGACATCCACTAATGATAACATACAAGCACATACCACTACAAGCAGTGAATAAACTAGGAAGAAACCTTCTCTGAGAAACCTACAAGCCATACAATCATTACTACTTGGATCATGATCCAATTTCCTACTTAATACATACTTATGTAATATTTATTTAGTTATACTTCCGGTGTAATAGTTTGTTCTAGGACCACTTTACCACTCTACCCCTCTTACACCCAATATGACCTCCGATTGACTTATTACGTATTTTACAAGTAGATAGTTAGAATCAGTGAATTTTCTAGACTATGCTATAAAGACTTCAACTTTCACCCTATAAGGGATGAGATTCAAGTCTTGAATAATATATGACATCAACTAGACATTAGTACTAAACTACAGGCCCCGACCTCATGTCAGTTGGACATTTTTAGAATTTATAATGAAGTTTACAAGTTGACTATTGCAATCTGTCAAACTTTTCAGAACAACCCGGAAAAAATATTCCCAGCTCCTATTGGGTTAAGTACCAAGTTCTAATTTTTAAGAACAACAATCTAGACTCTTATCCAAAACTAATGTCATTGGTTTCACTCAAAAAGGATTTTTCTAGATTTAGTTATAGATTTTACAAGTTAAGGTAACACAACATTCATTCACTTTTAACCCTAATTTGTCATATGTTCATGACCCTTTTTACCCAACTTAAATGCATTTCCACATAGAGGTTTTGAAGTGTCACATGTTCATGACCCTTTTTACCAAACTTAAATGCATTTCCACAGAGAGGTTTTGAATTGACATCTAATTAATCTCTTTTAATTTTCCAGGTATGCCAAGCACATCCCCACATGATTTATCTAAAATTTATTATGATTTTTACAAGTTGACATATCAATTTTGTCAACTCTGAACCAGTCTCAAAACGATACTCCTACAATTCATTGGCCACTGGCCTTACCTCAAAGCAATACTCCTACAATTCATTACGAATTTTTAAAGATGGGACTGAAACAGTGATTTTACCTCAAATCTTCAGTCCTGATCGGAAGCCTATATCTCGACTTCCATATTTCAAAATTGAAAACCCTCCAATTAAAACTTCATATGTGTCTCACAAAAATTTAGTCCAGAAATCACAACAATCCAACGGTTCAATCTTCCGGGATCATCCAAACATTGAATCGAGGTCTTGAAAACCGGGAATAAAATTAAGGTAGCTGACTTTGAGAGTGAGGAGGAGAGGTTAGGGTTTAATGAAGAGGAGGAGGAGAGCATTATATAGTTCTAGTGTTTGCCTTAAACACCCTACTAGTATATCACATACAAACACTTACACTAAACCTCCTAAAGTACACCAACTTAACGATATTTACTTCCCATTCACTTACTTTTATGAATCTACTTCACCATAATTTCACTATTTCCTTTGTTGTTTAACCCATTTATTATTTATAACCATTCTTTATTATTTAAATAATTAATTGAAAATTGGGCATTAAATCTCTGTAACACCCATCTTTATATATTGCAATAAATAAAAATACTAAAAACATCGTTACGATTTTGTATTGTAGCTTATTAAAATTCGGTCCAGAAAAACATTTGTGTAAACATTTATAAGTTAAAGGTGCTATTAAAATATATCATATATTTAGTTGTTTATTAAACATTGTTTTAGTTTTAATTTTGTTAAATTTAATGTAAATTTGATAGACTAACCAAAAAAGACTAATGTTTAAATGATGACTAATGTAAATCTAATCCCACTCCCTTCTTTTCTCATAGGGAGTGTTAGGTTTCAATCAGGGGATGGCCACTGGCCACCTCTCTACCCCCATAGGTGATTGACCCGGACCACCCTGCTGCCAGGTGTGCGTGGGCCCCGAGGTTGCTTCATCAGGGTCATCCAAAGGATGGGTCGGGGGGAGGGGGGGGGTCCTCGGTTATAAAAAAAATAATAATATTAAAGAATAAATATCAAATTTTAAAATAGTTGAACACTTTAACATTTGAAATTGTATATTTTATTGATATTTTTAATGGTTTTGACGTATATATATTTCCCTAAAAGTATTTCTATATATCTTATCAAATCCGAGTACTCCCCGGGTACTCTCCGAGTAACCAGAGTACTCGCTACTTCCCAGTCAGCCGAACGAGTATCAAATAACGATTTCCGCAACACTGATGGTCGTATACACGATTCAGTTCTTCAACTCCACGTTTTTCTTCGAGACTTCAAACAAAAGAAAATAGATGGGATCCTTCTATGTGTTTTCCGGCGAATATTTGGTCTCCAGAAGGCTGTAGATTTTCTAATGAACTAGGTAGAGTGTGGTCAATTGTTCTTCTATGAGAGCACATACTTGAAGAGGTAATTGATAATGAAAAAATAAAGCCAACAATGGGTTGCGTTGCTTTGATCAACATGATGTATGTTGTGTTTTCATTGTCTTTTCCAGCAAGATATATGGTTTTGGGGTTTCATATGAATTAGTAAAGTTTTATTATAATTTTGATATAACAGCGTAGATGCGGCGATGATTTTTGGTCTACAGGATAAGTGTCGAAAACTGTGTGAAGAGAGAAAGAGTTCTACTGATTTTCACATACAAGTGATCTTGGATTTATAGTGTATCAAAATGTTGGGTTTGTAATGTAGTCAGTGGATCGGTGGTTTTCAGCGGCAATCTAGTGGTTTCCGGCCTAGGTTTCTGTCAGGTGATCCGATTATGGTGGGCAAACGCTGGTGGTCTGGTAGTATAAAGTTTTCAACTCATTTGAGAGAATAGCGAAAGACATATTAGGCTAGGAAAGGTGGGGGTTGAAAGGGATAGGAGTGGGACATTTTTCTAAAATATTAATTTATCAATAAATAATAAATAAATTTGAAAAAAAATGAATAAGGATAATATATTAATTTTATGTCTGGTAAGGATGAAAACCAAAACAAAATTAAACGATAGGACCGTTTGAATGAAAAAAAAAAAAAAAAGTTAGATACCAAACATAAAGACTATCCTAAACCACAAAGACTATTCATGTAATTTACTTTCAAAAAATTTCCAATAATACTATAGTTGTTATTTTTATAATTCCCTAAATTTATAACAAATAAAGAGTTTTATTTGATGTTGAGGAAGGAAGGAATCATGGGTGTGAATGGGAGAGGGACAACATGTCTCTTAAAAGCAAAAGCGTGGATAACTTAAAAACTTGGTTGGAGTGGAAAAATTAGTTAAAAGTTATTAGTGGAAAACACCTACGTTTGCTTCCTTAATACAAGGATTAACATCCAAAAAAAAGCAATTAATGATATATAGTATTCTCAAGTGTGAATCGACCCGGACCACCATGCTGTCAAGTGTGTGTGAGCCCCGAGGTTGCTTCATCAGGGTCATTCAAAGGATGGGTCGGGTGGGGTTCTCGGTTATTAAAAAAAAAAAAAGTGTGAATCGACTAACTTTTGGAGCGTACACATGATTAATGTGTTTAGTTCAAAAATTATCGTTAGGGTTTATAAAATAGTCGTTCGTAATTAATGTTCATCGTTGAGGTTTCTACGTAGTTAATCTCGTTAGTTGTTTTAAGCTTAATTAAATATACTTCTATGTTATTACTAAATTACGAGATGTTACATATAGGCATAAATTAAAAAAAAAGTTCAATATCTTCCCTACCCGACTTTTATTGGGTTTTGAGCAGAATCTTCTTTTAATAAATAAATGGCAATGATTCAAAAATGAAAAGAAAGTTTCATATCACCACGGGTTATGCATCCCTTTCATCTCTTATTCTTTGTTTATTACTTACAGTGGTGTTTTTTTAAATCTAGAAAATGGTTCTTGCTCCTCATTCTTCATTCATTTTTTTAAATAAATAGAATAATAGATATAAATAAATAAATTTATAACAAGTATAAAATATTATATATATATATATAAATATATATATATATATATATATATATATATATATATATATATATATATATATATATATATATATATAAAAGTAAGTAAAAATGGTATATATTGTGTGATTATAAGACCATTTTTAGACCATTAGATTGCAAAAATGAGTAGTTGTGATCATGATAACATATGTGTAAATAAAACAAAAAAATAATTCTTTTTTTTTAAACGGTCGTACAAGGGTATAAAGATTAAATTCTGATGCATATAACTAAGGAAATGATTATGTTAAAAACTAAAACACGCTACAATCACGAAACACAATTATTAACATTTAATAAAAATTACAGATTAACAACACATCGCCTATTGATTATCGGAGAATGAACGTGTAAAATTTTGTTAAAAGATGCATTCTTGAAGAATGAACGTGTAAAACAAGAAGTAAAGATGCATTCTCGGAGAATGAACGTGTAAAATTCATTCTTGAAGAATGATTTTCTGGGTTAGGAGTTTTGCCATATTGTTCATGAGTTAATTTTGACAATGTTCTCGTAGAATTCTGTCTTTGTAAACATGTTTCGTAACATACAAATAGTTATCACTAAATAAGCCAATTAGCCATTGTTTTATTTATTTAATTGAGTGCTAAGAATGTGTTCCTGAAGAATTGCTCAACATATTACTAAATGGAGGATTCATTCTCGGAGAATAAACGAATAATTACACCAAACTTCATAGACTGTTTTGTAAAAAAAACGTACAAAATATACTACATTCTCGGAAAATATGCAAAAAAAAGTTACAATATTAACTAACATTATTCAAGAATAAGTGTGTCAAAATGCCAAAAAAAAAATACGTAAATTGTACATTCTTTTCTACTTAGCATTCTCGAAGAATATAAAAAAAACAAATACTACATATTCATGAAAAATCACTTTTACAGTAAAGAAATCACTTATTCCCCTATTAGGGTCTAAGACGTGTTTATCAGAAATCCGGAAAGAAAGAAAGAGAAATCGGGATGAAGAAGGAAGCACACATACCTCCGATCGGTGTGTACGTGTGTTTGGCTTCTTTAGCGGCGCTTAGGGCCGACAACTGGCCGATGTGGTCGACGGTGGTGGAGTTGGTCTTTATGGGTTGCGATTGATGTGGAACGGGACAGAAGAACTGGCGCAACAACCCTCCCGCTGCTGTCGGTTTCTGTTGTGTCAAAAAGACCACCGCCGGCATCGGCGATGGTATAAGGCATCGATCGTTGATGTTAATTACGGTTTGCGAGGGGTTCCGATATAAGAAGGAAAGAAGAGGAGATAGAGAGTGAGAAAGACTGAGAGAAAGAGATAGAGAGATAGAGAGAGATAGATAAATTTGGAATTTCTTAAAAAATTGGAGAAAATTAAAATTAATTAATTATTTTTTTGTATATCAATTTACCATCATACCCTTAAAAAATAAATGGACCACAATTAATCTTACATTCGCACAATATTTTTGGTTGTATTTGATCCTATATATATATATATATATATATATATATATATATATATATATATATATATATATATATATATATATATATATATATATATATATATATATATATATATATATATATAAAATTTCAAACGAGACCGTGAAAATTTTGTAAGACGGAGAAACACAATTCTATCCACTAATCTTGGAGATCAAAAAATTAAAATAGCCAAACATAATGAGTTAGATTAAAAAAACAATTCTAATAATTTTCACTAGTTTGTGTATCCAATTTTTTTTTCCAAAAATACTATATATATATATATATATATATATATATATATATATATATATATATATATATATATATATATATATATATATATATAGGGTCGAGATCATGAGAGAACCTAAAAAAACCTAGGAACCTAGGAACTTTTTTTCTACACAATATTTTTAAAAAAAACTGCATCCAATTTTTTTATTTAAAGCGTCTAAGAGATTTCTAAACCCTAAACCCTAAACCCTAAACCCATATGAAAAAAAATAAAAAAATGATTTTTTTGCATCCAATTTTTTTATTTAAAGTGTCTAAGAGATTTCTAAACCCTAAAACTAAACCCTAAACCCTAAAACTAAACCCTAAACCTTAAACCCTAAACCCTATACCTAAACCCTAAACCTAAACCCTAAACCCTAATGAAAAAAAACAATTAAAAAAATGATTTTTTTTGAAATTTCTTTTTGATATCTTCTAGATGTATCATAACAAAAATTTTGGTATATTTTTTTTTGAAAAATATTGTGTAGAAAAAAAGTTCATAAAATGGGTTTTTAGGTTCCTAGGCTTTTTTAGGTTCTCAATGGAACTTTACTCTATATATATATATATATATATATATATATATATATATATATATATATATATATATATATATATATATATATATATATATATATATATATATATATATATATATATATATATATATATATATATATATATATATCCCGGTCAGAATGTTACACATTCTAATACAATATTACACATATAGTGTAATATTATATTAGAATAATATAAAAACGCTAATTTTTCTATTTTTATTTTTATTTATTTTTTATTTTTTTTTTGAATAAAAAATGGTGAAAATAATAATATTTTTTATTTATTTTGCATTTTTATAATTTTTTTGTTTACACCCAAAATGAGTGGTTAGGATTGTATTTCCTATCTCACAAAATATCCACCGTCTCACAAGAACCTAAACTTATATATATATATATATATATATATATATATATATATATATATATATATATATATATATATATATATATATATATATATATATATATATATATATATATATATATATATATATATATATATATATATATATATCGGATAGGGATCCAACAAGATATAAAATTTTAGTAGGAAATGTAAGAAGTGGTTCATTTGTATTATTTTTGACAAACCAACAAAATGAATCATTATAAGATGCAAAAAACATTATTTGTAAAATAAATCTCTGAACAAACGCTTTGATGATTCATTTTTGTGATGCTTCACTAATATTGTCTGCAGAATGTATAAAAAATTTGCTTTAGTAAAAAATGAATCATCAAGTTGTTTTTTCAGGAATTTTTTTTTTTGCGAAACATGTTTTTTTGTTTGCATCATCTACTGATTTATTTTGTTAGTTGATTTGAAAACATGCAAATAAGACATTTCTTACCCTTCCTATCAAACTTTTCCTTCTTATTTGATCCAAATTTTATATATATATATATATATATATATATATATATATATATATATATATATATATATATATATATATATATAAATATATATATATATATATATATATATATATATATATATATATATATGTATGTATGTATGTATGTATTTATTTATGTATGTATGTATGTATGTATATCATTAAACTGTTTAGCTAGTTCATAGATAGTACGAACAGTTTGTAAGACATTAACATTGATGTATAGAAAGTATCCAAACATCCAACACTACGATGGTCCTATGAATGTAAAGACACCTTTAAGATTCATGCCTGGTTCTCAAAGTTCCAAGTAATACTTAGTTGACTATTACTCTATTAATTAAATACCGTAAATTTCCAAAAGGTTGTGTACGTTTTTTTTCTTTCGGGTAATGTAACGCGGGTCATCGGGTTTCGATTGCTTCCTTTCTCGATTTATCTCCATTCTCCCACATTCCTCTATCCCACCGACTGTATCTCTACCTTCCTGGATTAACCGCCATGGACTTCTTCACTGCGACTGAAGCACCATCACCACCAGCCTTTTCCGCCCGTTACTCACTGTACCGTTTTCTCCCCATTTCGTCATCGGTTCCCCGATCAATTTATCCGGCCTGAAGAAAACGGCAACCTGGTCGGAGTTCTCTTCGACGACAGGGCGTTATCTTCGTCGAACGATATTAGACTTCCGTCTGAAAAATTAGGGCTCCAGAGAGATTTCGTACCACTTCACTTTGATCCTCAATTTCTCTCTCTAGAACTCGATCCAGAAGAGTTCGGGTTGATGGCATCTACAAGGTACGTTATCTTTGTTTCTAGGGTTACCGTTTTCTTGTAGTTGAATATTCGATGACTTTTTTTCCACTACGTGGTCGATGCATATGAATAATTCTCATACAAAATTAGGGTTTTAATCGTTTGCTTATGAAGGTTGAAATTTTTTTGAACGAAATAGGGAAAGAAAATCAACGACAGGCGAGTACGGGGTCGTGGCGGTAGAAGAGGGCAAAAACCGGCAGCAGTTGGAATTATATGAAACTCAAACGGCGGCAAGTGAATATTGAAACAGAAGCATAGATAGCTTTTAAGCGACATGTGTGAGCAGAAATTAGCACCTAACTTGCCATATATGAAGTCATTATTTCTCGGGTGGTTTGAACCATTATGCAAAAAGATCGAACAAGATCAAGAATTGTGTAGGAAAGGAAAGCATAAAGCTGCATACGCACCTTATTTCGATCCCCTTCCAGGTGATAAAATGGCCGTCATCACAATGCATAAAATCATGAGGTTAATAATGACAGGAGGCGAGAGTCGTATCTGCTTCTTGTAGTGTCGGTGAAGCCCTTGAACAGGAGGTCTGTATTGTCCGATGATTATTTCTATCAAATTATCATTCTAATGTAAACCCTCTATCAAATTGCTCTTGCGGTGGAATCATTGGGAAGGGTGGATCATGATTAGGTAAGAATGCTGCTTAACACATTTGACAATTTAAAGATCTCGCAACTTCCATTTTTGTTTTTTTACAGGTCATTCGTTGAAGGTTCTGGAGCTACCATTAACATCTCCCCTGAGGATAACAACTATATTGGATTAAAAATGATAGGCTTGTAACAGTGATTCGTACCTTACAACAACTTGTGCAAGCTATCAATCTAATTTTATTGAAATTATCTTAAGATCTTTACTATGTATAGTCCATTGGCCCCCCATTTCCATATGCTGGTATGCTTACTTTTTGTGTTACTGGTTTCCATACATAGCATGCAATTCAATTCTGTGGTTCACAAATACTTTGTTCCTTTTACTTAACTATAGGACATGCAGGAAATAGCAATGTAGTTTGCTCATTTTATCAAAATGGGTGGTGTACTTTAATTTTTACCTGTGATAGCAACATGCTTACAATTGTGTACCAATTATAGCAATATATAACCTGGAGAAATGGGTTATACTTTATGTACTTTAATTTCATTATATAATGTCTATTGCCACATAATCCTTAATAGGAGGTCACGTAATCAAATTACCTAGAGACCTATCAAAGGTATGTTTACCACCACATCTATGCCGCACCACCGTATATTCCGTCATTCTCAACTGCATGCACGAACCTCGCAACTTTCTCCAACGCTGCCCACCGTCTCATCGCTCGCACTAACCCTAGAGCGCACCGTTTTGCATTTCCCTGAAAACCCTCGGTGAAGCGTTTAATGGTCCGGTTTCCATCTCTGGCGATTGGCAATTCCATCACCAATCGATTTCTGTAAGGCGGGAGTTCATCATTGATTTCGGGTTTGTCTGTGTTTCCCTAATTTATTTTTTACTTTTGATGTTTATTGATATAATTTTTGTGTTGAACTTTGTTTATATCAGGTGAACTTTGCCCTCTAAAGGAAGCAGATGTCACTGGACTGTTAATCAGAGATGGCGATCTCGATACCATCGTGCCAGTTATTCATAGACGGAGAATGGAGAAGCTTCTCGGTTGTTAGTAACGACTCAGACAGCCTTAATAATTAATATTTAATATCAATTTCTTATTTTATTGATGTTGATATTGATTACTTATTTCATAGATTGCAACATATTTTGCTTTTCTTGGAATGTTCACAAAGTGGTTGTTTTTTCCCGCTGTGTTTGGACTTATCTTGCAATTAGTTGATTTTCGGTATGTAACTTTCTTTCTTGAATTCATTATTTAGTGCAATAAGTCATTCTGTCCAGATTAAGTCAATAAAAAAAACCTAAACCTCTGACTATTTTCTTTTTTCTTTTCAGATCCTTGCAGTTATTGGCGCTTCCCTTTTTCTTCATATGCATAACTTCATGGGCAGTCTTATTTTTCCAATTCTGGAAATGGAAAAACTCTAACCTTTTGGCTAGGTAATTTATATATTATATATTATATATTATATAAATCTGTGTATTTAATTGTGTATATTCTAATCTTTTGGGATTAAATAGGTGGCAAATTAGTTATTCAGCTGGATCATAATCTGGATATAAATACATGGACACAGAATGGAGTTCTTTCCATTCATCAGTAGGATCAGTTAGAACATATGGGGGCAATAAAGGAAAAGAACATGAAAAGTTTCAAAGAGAAGAATGGTTTGGTAGAATGATGCGGTTTAGAATTGATGCAATTATTATTTTGAGTATTATTTGCCTTCAACTTCCTTTTGAATTGGCTTATGCACATTTGTACGAAAGCATTGGATCAGATGTTGTGAAGTGAGTACCTTTTTTCCCATTAAAAATAATTCAAAAAAAGAAAAGAATTATATTTGTTAATATATAATAAATTGTTTATTTCAGGTTTGGGTTGACTGCAAGGTACCTATTTGCTATCCAGTATTTCACACAGATTGGAGGGAAGGTGTCTGTGAAGTTGATTAAAGATAAAAAGAATAAGAATTCTGAATATAGAGCTAATAGTTTGGTTTATAAGATTAGTAGCTAACTTTATATTAATTTAATAATTTATATTTTAATTTAATTTTCTTATGCAGGTTTTTGGTCTCTACTTTATGCAATCATACATTGGAATCCTTTATCATGCAGTCTTGCATCACAACTTCATGACACTTTGCCAGGTCATCATTCAGCGCCTAATCATATAAGAGGTAATGTATATTATATCCTACCTATAATGAAAATGTACTTGCAATTTACAAATCTACCGTTTTTTATTTATTTTTTTATTTTTTATTTCCTCAGGTGTTGGAGAATCTGACGGAGAATTCAAAAAGGTAATTTACTATAAAATTTAGGGAGGGGAGGGTAAGTGGCTGGGTTCCCTTAATTTAACAATAAACCAATAAGTGTAAATTACATTTTTGTGTCTGTGAGTATAGCTGTTTTTTTTTTCAGTTTTGGTCCCAAAAAAATTTTCTCTTTTAAATTTGGTCATTATTTGAGCTTTTTGTAAAGCTTTGCGTCCGTGTTCCAAGTAAAATACTATAATTTTGGGACCAAAATTTCTAAAATCAGCTATATTTAGGGACCAAAATACTCATTTTACTTGGAATAGGTACCAAAACATTACAAGAACCTCAACCAAGTACCAAAATTGTAAGAGAACTTTTTGGTACCAAAATTGCAAAAGTCAGCTATATTCAGGGACCAAAAATGTAATTTACTCAAACCATCATAAACAAATAATGAAAAAGTCAAATAAACCAGATAAGGGTAAGTTTGTCATTTTATATTGGTTAGGGACCAAAATGTAACAAAAAATACCATAGGTACTGTCTGAGTGAAAAGTTTATTTAGGGATGAAATACGCAATTTTGAATAAAGCACAAGGATCAAATTTTTAGTTTACTCTAAAATCTATGATTTTAGACAGGAAAGGTGTCGAGCCCTGCAGACTTGAGGTACAAAGAAGATCTTTTGTTTCCCGGGCGGCTCATAAAAGATGCGGGAAATGTTAAAGTGGGTGGCGATTTGCATAAGACGATTAAGCCCTCGAGATTAAAGGAGCTGAAAGAAATGTTTCCAAATGAGAAATTTTTATTGAGTTGCGGACAAAGATGGACAGATATGGTGTTGGAGGATAATGCAACTGGTGAGGATGCATTGAAAGGGTGGCTGGTGGCGGCATATGCTTCAAATATGGAAGAAAATGTGTCTAAATGGGATCATTTACAAGACGCTTATGAGAAAATGAAGGTGGTGATGCGTACATTGCTTCCTGAAATACAAGCTAAAGGGTGGCATACAGATCGTTTTCTTGATGGAAAAGGTATGCAGTTTGGTTTTTAGTTAGATAAAAGTCGAAAAGTATTAATATAAGAAGACACCCTTTCTATGTTAAACTTTGGGTTCCTATTCAAACTCAATGAGTCAACTCAACAAGGTGGTGTTTGGATTGTGGGATTTTGACTATGTCAAAAGATTTGGATTTGGCAAGATTAAAATCTGTTATGTGTTTGATTGGTAAGGTTTAGCAAGATTCCGGACCCGTGCTCCAGCGATTCCGAACCCGTGCGGAGCACGGGCTCCCACTAGTTCTATTATAAAATGCCTCAAAATATTTGGTTTTAATAAAGTATCCATTTTGTCTAAGCTTTGTATATGTAAAATTTAATTTTTACAAACTTCTAAGTTCCTTTGTTATGGTGAGGAGTTAGTGATATTTTATGAGAGTGGAAACTTTATAAAAGTTACTGTTAAAATTCTTTAGAATATGTGGTTCTTAGACCAAGATTTTACTTGAAATTCTATGATTCTTTAGAAAATTTCACACAAAGACTTGATTTTTGCACATATATTATGTACAAATCATCATTTTGTCATATCATATCACGAATTTTTATAAAATTTTATTATAAAGAGTTTTGCCCAATTGTTTCTTAGAACTAGTATGTAAGACTTTTATTGTTCTAAATTTGTTGCAACGTTTATAAGTTTTCCAAAACTATTTTCATCAGTATCTTTTTACCTAGCTTATTTTATTTCACTAGGAAGATTTTGACATAATATGCACAATTTCTATAGATAGTTAAGTCCATCTAACAATTTTCACAAAACTAGGTATCACAGTATGTAGAAATGCTGACGCACCTGTATTTTGACGACTGTTTAGAGGACTAAATCTTAGATTATTTTACTAAAAACACTTTGGTTTGACAACTAACAAGAAAAGGTAAATTCCAAAAAAAAAAAATTTCTCTCAATTTGGTTTAGAATTCAGTGAGGTATGGTCTTTCAAAGTCGGGTGTTGCAATCTATCACATTGTTGTACGAAAAGGAGCTCAAGAAAATATGTTCAAACTCTTGTTTCTTCCAAATTCTTTAGTTTCTCTTGTTTAGATTTTGATTTATCAACTTCATACCAAGAATATTCAGATGATAAACTTGTTTTAACCATAAAAAATTGCATGTATCCAAAGCTAAGCAAGGTTAGCTTTCCAAAAAAAAACTCTAGAATTCTTTTGAGTCATTCTTTGGAATCCAAGCTTTGAGCTTTGATTTTTAGCACAAGAAATCTAAATTAAAACACATGAATGGAGTTGAAATAGTTATTTGGTGATTTAAAAAAAGATTTAGTTACAAAAGACTCAAAACTTTTAAGGTAAAAATTGTCAAACTCGCCATTGATGCTAGCTAGAGCTTACATGAGTTCATTCTTTGATCTTAACTTGGGTTTGATTATGGATTACCACCATTTTAGAATATGCAACATGTTATTGTGAAAATCTATAGGAATTAAGATCAAAAAGTGGTTTCTAGCAAGAACAAGCCTTAGAATCCAAAAATGGGAGAGGAAAATGATTAGAAACATGTAAAAATTGCTAAGGGTCATTAAGAGATGTATGCTCTTCACCTTGGCTTGTGTGTAGCTTCAAGAACACCCAAAAGCTATTACAAATTTCAAGTTTGATGGAAGCTTAAACAGAGAGATAGAGAGGATTTTTAGAGAAAAGAAAAGGACAAGTGCTAAAATGAAAGAGGGGAGAGTGGGAGGGGTATAAGGCTTGTTTTTAAGAGAGGGGAGAAGAAGAGTTTTTCTTGGTTTCTGGTGTAACCGGATAAGACTTGGTGGGATTTAAAATCTATAAAAGAATCTACTCAAGTAGTTAGATTTTTTTATAAAGTTTTAGCTCGTTAAGTATTATAAAGGGTAAAAGAAAAAGAAAGTATGTTGAATTGTTTAAAACTAAATAAAATTGTTAAAGCTATAATTAATTTAATTAGATTATTAAATTACTCCCATTTTTCACCATTTTCATTATTGCATAGATATATTTTGCAACAAGTTATGTAGTTTGATTTCGGCATTTTATAAGATAGTTAGATAATTCGCGTACCAATGTGAATACTAATTATACTTTCTCTTGAATCTAATTGTTTCCAAGTTTCTTGTAAAGCCCTTGACCAGGTACCTTTAAATCTTATATGTTTTAATTAAATTTTATGTGAAAAATGGGGACAAAGGCAGTTAGCGCCACTAAGTGTAACTTAGTAACGCTAACTTGGTGGAATCGCGTTTCGCTTCGCGTCGTTATACTAGTTGGTCGTGGCCATGCACGTTCTCGATATTAGCGATGCTAACCTTAGTTAGCGACGCTAGTTGTCGCTAACAACACTAAAACCCCAGGAATCGTATTTTGGGCCATTTTTAAGCCTTAAACCCCATTGGAGGCCGTCATTTCTCACCTTTAACTCCAGAAAAAACCCTAGATCTCTCTCTCAAGTATCCTTTGGTGTTTTAGCTTCATCTTTGGGGTTTTGAAGGATTTTGGAAGAAGAAGAAGGAGAGGTGCTAGAGAAAATTGTGCTTGGAAGGAGTCAAGCCTCTTGTTGTTTCTAGACCTTTTTAAGTATTTGAAACCTTGCCTCCCTTAGTTTTTTCTTGTTATATTGAAGTTATGAGATTCATGGGAGTATTATGAGGCAATGATGGTTCCATTTATTGGAATGGGGAAGGAGTTGGGAACTAGAGGATGAGTCTCTTCTCCTTCTTGTTCTGAATCCTTTATAGAACCCCAACCTAGTCTTAACATCATTTTTTATGAAGTTTGGGTTTAGTTTTCACTATTATAGAGCTAGATCTTCACCATGAGCTTGTTTGGCAATGATTGGTTTGCAAAGTTCATGTTTTTATGAGTCCAGGGACTGTTAGTGTCAATTCTGGAAAGTTATAGATTCTGAATTAATATATTAAGCATTTTATGGATTTTTGGACTGCACAAAGGGTTAGCGACGCTAACTTTGCCTATTGACTATTGTTGACTTTGACTTTTTGGGACAATTGACTCCTAAAGTCAAAACTCTAGAAAATCTTAGGCTTGGTTCTGGTTAGAGACCTTAGGGATGAAAACCTTGTTTGATGAGGTGGTTTTGGTAAGAAGTGTAGGTCTACACCTACTCGTAATCCAACCTAACGATGCGCTGTTTTGTTTACTATTAACTTAGAAAATCTAGGTTTCAATCTAAGACAATGTGATTCGACATACAAACCACAACATTAAATTCCATCACTACAACACATCATATATAACATTATATAGTACATCAACACAACTATATTAACAATGGCATGTATCCAAAATACTATGGTAGCATGTACTCACCATAGTAATGTTGTAGATATCATAAGTGAAAGCTAATCCATGTGCTTCTCATCTCGCCTAAGAAGCTGACAAACCACGTGAGACTCTTGAGTATGACAACTCAAGTATTAATCACTAGTCACATTTTAATGATTCCATTAAGTCTATATGTTCTAGCACACATTTTGACTCTACTTCTTGTCTTAACCAAGCCTATGTCTTAATCTATTAAGACATAAGTACAACTTTCATTACAAAAGGCCAATTCTCCAATAACAACTTGTAGATTTAATCAACTAGACATGATTTACTCACATGTCTTAACATTATCATCAATGAAAACACCAACTACATCTATGCTATCCTTCACAATTTAGGATTTGTGGACCAAAACCCTAAATCAAGCTTCCATCCTAATTCAAAACCAATCATCTAGTAAAACATTTTATTTACTTATTAATTTCCTTATACATCAAACATATCATTCAAATTTAATCATTTTAGAAGCTAGGTTTTGAAACCCTTAACAAACTTCAAATCTTAGACACAATTTCATCAAAAGGGTTAAGAGATTACCTTTAACAATCAAGTATCTAGAGCTCAGTTCTTCAAATCCGCATTTTTTTCCCATCGATCTAGGCTCACAAGGACTTAGGGGTTGGTTCTCGTCATGCTGTTCTTCGGAGGTTTTGGTAAAAGTTATCCAATAGATCGAGTTAGAGCTTTAAATTGCAAATTGTCTGTGCGACCGACGCGTCGTTTCAGACACGCAGATACATCGTGTCCTATAGTGCAACGCTTTGCTTGAATTGAGCTCAACATGTTTCAATCTGACCTCAGCAACTTACTTTCAAACTTTTCCCTCAACATGGCAATCTACTTACGGAACGTGTCACGATCCCCTTACCGATCGTCACGTGAATTTGACAAAAAAAATTATGTCCCAATTAAAACGTGTAACTTCTCCAATTTTTGGTTTTAAGCCATCAAACTTACACTCAACAGTCTAAATATAAATGAAGGAAAAAATGTACCATGAAACATGGAAATTGTATACTTTTATCCAAAATGACCAAATTGCCCTTATAGTCAAGTTTACCTCTTTAGTATTATCTTTAAAATTCAAGCATAACCACCTATAGAATTTTGGTTCTTAGAATTTCGCACCCCTTAAGAGGATTCCATCCTCGGAATCACAACATAGTTTGCAAACATCGGTTATCACCTCATCGTTTCTCTCTTTGTTTCCTAAGTCACATCCGGACCCAGAGGGTATCGCCATTGGACTTTCACATGTCCAATTATCAGTTTCACAGTTGTGTCTCCCTGCAACCTAAGTTTCTCTTCGATTGATTTAGGCACCTCAATTCTTGTCTACTCCAGTTTTAGGTGTCGATGCCTTATGGGATTTCATCTAATCAAGTATGTTGTATATCCACATTTGAAAGCCATTACGAACCTTGCGGTTCATCTAGAAAGGTCCAATAAACTGAGGTCTTAGTTTCTTTCTTTCAACTTTGTCCTTACCACTGTTTCGGGTATTGCAAGCGGTCTCTCACTTGTTTCCGTCCAATAGGTAGGGTTCCAGCACACCATTACGTATAATGCCTCATACAGTGCCATCTGTATGCTGTAGTGGTAATCATTATTATAGGCATGCCACAATCGGTAGGTGATCATTCCAACTACCCCCAAAGTATGTGACACGAGCATGCAACAATTCCTATAAAGTCTGCATCGCCCTCTTGCTATATATGGCCTTCCGTGGGTCGTAAGCCATGCTCATTCGTACTTTGTAGCTAATTTTCTTCTATAAGCCCTACTAGCAATTAGGATATGACACAATTGCCCCTGTCAGACATAACGGAGATTGTCACTCCATGTCGTCTAATCACTTCTTTGATCTACACATCAGCTACCTTTCTGACCATATTGTCCTCACAGATCGGTACAAACTGTACAGAATTGGTCAAACAGTTGACCACAACTCAACTTGAATCATGACCACGTGGAGTTCAGGGTGATTTCGTCCTGAAACCCATTGTATATTACCCCACCTCCACATTGGGGTCGACAACGATCAAATATCTCTACAATGCTCTTGATGATTCACTTTCGTGCAACAATGTCACAAACATCTTCCACGTAACTCTCCAACTTACACTTCCTTCTTGGCCACTAACACAAGGACTTCATAGTCCGATACAATTAGTACTCCCGAATGTACCGTATATCAAGTATAGTGGGTGCCATCTAACAAAAATCTTCATATTCTTTTGAGCCTAGGGACATACCACCGTCCCTTAGTCATCTTCCTACCTCGTTCTACCTCCCGAATAACCATGGGCAAGTGATTCACTTCTCTTATTATAGCCAACACTGCCAAATAGCTTTTCCATACGGTAAAAAATGTCAACTACAACATTAGCCATGTTAGGGAGAACAAGTTGTCATAATTTAAGTACTTAGCATATCTATCCACCCCTGTTGTCACATACTCAAACCCCTTTTAGTTCAAAAGAGTCTTTCCAGCTTTTATGGTCAGTGGATATCTAAAGTTTCACTATCAAGAAGGTGCTCTAGATATTCCAAACAAACACCACTACAATAATCTCCAAGTTATGTACAGGATATGTGTGCTTCGTTTGTCAATTGCGTCAACGCATGAGTAATTACTCGACCTCTCTGCATTAGAACAAACTCCAGAACTACTTGTGGATCATCGTTGTGGACAAAACAATTGTCTCCACTTCGCATTCAAGCTAACACTGGAGCTTCAATTTAAGGGGTGAACCTTGCCACCTTTTTTACTATCAACATGTTTGAGGAACTGAACCTCTTTCAGCCAAAATCCATACTTCGAAAATTTCGAGTATGACCTCTCCTTTCGAAGGAGCTCTTGACTCTGTCGCCAGTGGATCCAAAGTTCGTCTTGAACTCTCAAACGTCCAAGAATGACATCGATGACGCAATGGCAATCATTATGGCATTACAAAATTTGCAATAATCGTGATGGTATTAAAGGTAGTCCTCGGCATGCCAGACTCCCATATCATCCCCATGTCTCCCATCGATTACCTATGTCAACACATTCTCATCGAGGTAGAATTTAACATAATGATGTTTGAAACCACATCAGATTTCTCTCACACCTACTTTGTCGTCGTCTAAATTACACGGCCTTACCACTATCAATCTTTTACCGTATTGAGAATCTCTCGACTTCTTTTCACAGTTCTCGACTACTGCACTCACTTGACAGAAGTGATGATTTCGAACTTCAAAACAACTCTCACATCTGGATTTTTAAACACTACTACTACTAGTTTTCGGGATTTTAGGACATAATGCACTTTTACAATCATATATGTGCCTATATTTGCCATCGGGTAAGGCTGAGCCTTCACCAGAAATGGTCTTTAATGAGAGCTCAATCCCGATTCACCAAGGTCGGATCTTGTCATGGATCCCGGGGCATCACAATCCCCATCCCTGAAAGGGATGTCTATCTAAGCATACCTACCTCGTGATCTATGCTAAGTCGAACAATTATCAATTAGGAAATTAAATTTCAAGCTGAGACAACACAACTTCACAATATTCTACTTCACAACAAGCTACCAGTTTGCATTTTCTCGTCTCTGATCTACTTGGTGTTTCACAACCTCGCCTTCTCATTGAACTCTAGCACGTACAGTTGCACGAAATTTGTTCCTCGTTCCAAACGCATAAACTCCTTGTCTAGTTGTAGGGGTGCAAAATAAAAAACGAAATTGCATAACCCGCCTGAACCAAATAAGAAATGGGTTAAACAGTTCACGTTATTTGGGTTTCAGGTGGCTTATTCGGTTATACCCAAACCGTATAAGGTTATTCGGTTCGGTTAATGGGTGAGTTTTAAAATTTCCTGTAAACTCGAATTACCAAAATAAGGGTTAAATTAACCGAATAACCCGAATTACCCGAATAAAGGGCTAATTCTTGATCTAATATATATATTTTTAACAATCTTCCTTTCAATTTTACACTCGTAATAACACCCTACTTATATTAACCGAATAACACATACCCAACTAACCCATAACCAAATAACCCGATACCCGAATAACCCAACTCAATTAACTCGTACCCGAATTACACGATACCCGAATAACTGAACCTTAAACGGTTCGGTTTCGGTCGGTTTTACCACCACCCCCAAAACCGAATAACCCGAACCTGAATAACCCAAAACCCGAATAACACCCCTATCTAGTTGTTCCGTTGCTACAACCGAACAATATTTATTTGCACACTGTACCCGGAACCACTTCCAAGTTAATATACGAACTAGATTGTCCCCCAAGGGTGTCATTAGTAGTCTCCCACCAGAAGTAGGCCTCTTCCTAAAGTAAATTCGGCGACACACTCACCTTATCTTCCTTAGTATATCTACTCGTGTAGAACATCTTTCACTGTATGGGCAAGCCACATGGTGGCTGGCACCAAATCATTAGTTCCCAAGAACTCAGTGGGTTTGCAATCAAGGAAGGCTTTACATGTAAAGCCACTATTCCTTTCAATCACTATTTTTTTTCTAGGGTTTTCCTTCTCCTCCTTATTAAAATTTCCTCCTAGCCTTCAGTCGTTTAGGTGACCGATGTTAGTCATGTACACATTTCTTCTTAGAACTTGCCCCCAATCTGATGAGAATACACAAATTCTCTCAAACAATCTATGTCACTTCCACCGCAGTCGTCTCTACAAAGTTTAGTGACTTCTTGAGTGGTGTCTCATTATCCGGTTAGTGTACCAAACCTTGAGACCTGGTTCGACCTCCTCTCGAGCCAAGATGGCATCTATTGAAGGCGTCAATCGACATGAAATAGGAAGAGTCAAGATGGCGTCTATTGGGCACCAAAGGTTGGAGGCATGCAATCCGTTAGCTTTATAAGTATTTACTTATAATATGGATACTTTTAAAGTAAATTGCAAATAATTGCAAAATTCAATTAATTGAACTAAAAACATTAGATATATATATATATATATATATATATATATATATATATATATATATATATATATATATATATATATATATATATATATATATATATATATAATATACAATTATGAGTCAATAATATCTCAGACCACTAAATGAGATAACTAATAACGTATTTTAATCTATTAATTAATTTGTCTATAAAATATTCTTTGTTTAATTTTATTTAAAATTAAAACAAAACCATAATATTATTATAAATAAAGTAATAGAAATAAATTATTGGTGGCGTACAACAGGCCGAATTATATATCATGTCAATATAGAGAATAAAGTTTATTTAGAAAAAGGAGGATTCCATATGCTTTTATTTTCGCTTATAATACCCCTACACACTGCACCAGTTAAAAAAACATTGTCACCTTATATTTCTATCTGCGGGACCAACCATCTTTTCTGAAATGATCCAAAAAAATATATTTTAAATCTTTATTGGATCGGCAACTGCCTTTTCTATGATATTTTAATTTTTCCTCAGGAAAATGGAAAGTTTATTTATAATGACTAAATTTGCGTATGTTGTTTATAAACAAAAATATATATTTATTTTGAAATAAAATTATATATTTAAAATACTGATAAATATTATTGTTATATATAACTAACTTATAAGTTATTAATTATAAAGATAACAATTTTTAGATTAAAATTAATTTTAGTTGTCATTTATCTAGAAATTAATGATAAAAGATGGATTGTGCTAAAAAATATTTGTTGATGGATATGCATGTGTCGTGTAAGGGTAGGAGGAGTCGAGCAACTCTGCCACCACTTCGGCCCAAGCGTGTTCGCGATAGATAGATAAGAGGCGGTTCCATGAGCTGTCGTTGTGGCCATTTTCCTTAAAAAACATTATTTAATATAAATATTTTATCCCACCAACGCTTAAATATATCTTCCACCACTTCAAAATTCACACCATCATTTTTCGCTCTTTCTTTCATTAGCTCTTCAAACCCTTTCGTCTTCATATTCTCTCAAAATCAAATGGATTCAAACCGGCTGAAATCCAAAAAAAAAAATGGGTTCTTCAAGATGAAACTGTCAAAGCAAAGATGGTTCCAATATCCCTCAAATTCCAATACCTTGTTATTCACAATACCAATAAAAGTCGACGCAATAACCCTACAATCAATTTTCACTCTGCCAAGATTAACCCCCCCCCCCCCCCCGGATTATAGTCTCTTCCAACGAAATCCATATCAATATTACATCTCGATAGATCACATTTTCGTGAATCTGGAAGCCAATGACGAGTCAAGCGATGAAACTGGACCCCCTTCTCAAAATCAAAACAATGACTCAAGCGACGAGGCCGAACCGAAACCGCAAATCAAACCACCACCACAAACCACTTCCCAACAACGAAGTTATAACTAAAGGCTAAAACGACGACAGGAGTGAAAAAGAAAAAGTGGTGCTCGTGAAGGCATATATAAGTGTTTTTTAAGACAAAGAATGTGGAAATCATCAATGACATAAGTCCTTTTGCGAGCATGTGCTAGAGCACTTAAACACATAACTTCGTGGGTTCGATCAGACCGCATCAGGTGAACTCCATTTGGATGAATATCGATATTTTACAGACGACGCATAATGAGTATCACAAACTCATCCGTGGAGGTTTTGTACATGTGACGACATGGGAAATTGTAAAACTGAAAGGTTTTAAGCAAACAATGAACTAGAAATCCTAAGTTCACATGCAACCTAATTGAAGATCTATGTTTTTCTATCTTATGAACATATAACAAAACCTAGAAGGCCAACAATAAACCTCTAAAGATAAAAATCAAGAAAACCAACCTTTGATTCTTGATATAAAAGCTAGCAGCAAAAGTATCCTGCCTCAAATGGAGTCACACCCAAGCAAGAGGAGAAAAGTCAGCAGAGTTCCAGAGAGATGATGAAAGTGACGCAGGTTTTGCGGTGGCCAGGAGGTTCCTTTTATAGCCTCCAAGGGTTACAGTCAAAACCCTAGAGGAGCATCCTTAATGGACAAGCCTGTTGACCATTTGGACCAAGGCTTCTAAACCCTAATTAGGGTTTCAAGATTTAGAGTGAGCCCACTCTAATTCTCGCCAACTTTGGCCCCTTGCCACTGGCTAGCCAGTTATTCAACTATTGAATAAATACAAACTAGTCCCTGTACTTTTAATTAATTAACTTAATCACCAAATTAAATCCAATTTATAATATATTAACTTCTAATTAATTATTATAGTTTCTAATTAATATATTATTACTCTAATATATTAATAAACTATTTATTTTATTTCTATTGATTTATTAAACAATTAATAAATCAATATTTCTCTCTACTGAACTTTATACCAATTCTCCAGCTATGAGGGCAACCCAAATGGACTTTGCTTCAAATAATAAGATAAATACAATTTATAGTCATGTCTTAGACACCTAATCCAACAGTCTCCCACTTGGATAAGTCTATGACTTTAATTGTCAATTTATCTTCTGATTAATAAATCTCAGTTTCTCAGAAACGGTTACTGAACTCTGACCCAGTCAGTTCTGTCCAAAGATAAGTGATCAAATGATCCTCCGTCCACAAGATATTTTTAGACTCAAGACATGGATTAAGATCAATCTTGGTCTGATACTCTGTTTCTCGATTTCCAATTCTGCTTATGACTCTAAGACTACTTATTGAACACATCAACTTTAGTCCTGGTTGGCCAACCCTTTTAGTCAACTTCAAAATCATCGAGAGGCCAACAGATATCTGTTTCCCGTCAGGTCAAGGGACGAATAAGTTTCGACTCATACAGTTATATCTTTTACCAGTCAGATCACTCACAATAATACGTTTTATAACACTGAGTTACCGATGCGCTTTCGCATTATCAATGAACAACTGCCTTTGCAAATTACAACTCATATCTCTCTAGTTTAAGATCATAAGATATTTTCGTCTCAACATTGCTTGTGATATAATCCATGAAGCAATCTATTGAGCGCGGGTTTATCCAATACTCAAATCTCTATTTTCTAAGTACTCATGAACGTTGCAGTAGTCTTACTGCAATGTCTAACTCCTTAGACAATCTACAACCGATTCATGACAGTCTTCGTTCATACATACTCCTTAACAGTATGATCGACTATGGAACCTTTGAATAATCAAATCACTTAGGAAGTTAAACATGTAAAAAATGAAAACACAATATTAAACAATTGACAGAAGCAGTAAACAATACTCATTTATAAATCTATATTATAAAATCGCCAAAGTTAATTACATTTATATTGTTACAAGTTTCAACTATCTAATTACTAAAACTAATATCATCTCTCAATCCAATGCTCCTAGCATGCTGATTGTGCTTGATCCTGCTCAGAGCCTTTGTCAAAGGATCTGCAGGATTGTCTTCAGATGATACCCTCTTCACATGGAGGTGACCTTCTTCTACCCGATGTCGAATGTAGCAGTACTTTCTGTCGATATGCCTGGACTTTCCATGATCTCGCGGTTCCTTTGTCAAAGCGACCGCTCCTTCATTATCGCAGAATAGTTCCATGGGCTCCTGAATACTCGGGACAATTCCAAGGTCACCGATGAAGTTCTTCAGCCAAGCCGCTTCCTTAGATGCTCCACTCGCTGATATGTACTCTGATTCGCACGTTGAATCAGCTACCGTCTCTTGCTTGGAACTTTTCCAAGTGACCGCTCCACCATTTAAGAGAAACACCCAGCCCGACTGAGACCGACCATTGTCTCTATATGTCTAGAAGCTGGCATATGTGTATCCACTCACTTTCAAGTCATCACTGCCACCAAGGACCAACACCATGTTCTTCATCCTTCGCAGATACTTAAGTATGTTCTTTACAGCTATCCAATGCGCTTTACCATGATTTCCCTGGTACCGACTAACCATGCTTAGTGCAAAGGATATGTCGGGGCGAGTACATGCCATAGCATACATGATCGATCCTACAGCCGAAGCATAAGGTACTCGACTCATCTTAGCTATTTGCTCATTGGTACTCGGAGTTTGAGTCTTACTCAATTTCGCATTGCTCTGGATGGGCAGCTCTCCCTTCTTGGAATTTTCCATACTAAACCTCTTTAGTACCTTTTCCAAGTATGTACACTGACTAAGACCTATAAGTCTTTTCTTTCTATCTCTTAATATTCTTATCCCTAGAATATAGGCAGCTTCTCCAAGGTCTTTCATGGCGAAATACTTCCCGAGCCAACACTTGACATCTTGCAAGGTCGGAACGTCGTTTCACATGAGCAGTATGTAATCAACATACAGCACCAGAAAAGTGACTATACTCCCACTAGCCTTGACATATACGCAGGACTCATCTTCACTTCTAGAGAAACCAAACTCTTTGACTTTCTTATGGAAACAAAGATTCCAACTGCGAGAAGCTTGTTTCAATACGTAGATTGATTTCTCAAGCTTACACACCTTGTTAGGATGCTTTGTGTCTATAAAACCTTCTGGCTGATTTATGTAAACATCCTCAGTCAACTTCCCGTTAAGGAAAGCGATTTTGACATCTATCTGCCAAATTTCACTGAAACGCAGCTATGGCAAGCATTATCCTAATCGACTTAATCTTGGCTACTGGTGACAAGGTTTCATCATAATCAACCCCCAGGGTTTGAGTGAACCCCTTCGCGACCAGCCGAGCTTTAAAGGTGTGTACCTTTCCATCCATGTCGGTCTTCTTCTTGAAGATCTACTTGCACCCGACTGTCTTTCGACCCGACACATTGTCAACCAACTTCCAAACTTGATTGTTATACATGGATTTGACAGCGCCCTGTCCATTGCCTCTTTCCACTTGGCAGACTCGGGGCCCGCCACCGCTTCATGGTAGTTAGCTGGCTCATCGAAATTTGTCAATGTACGATCACTGACAAACATGTCACCATCCGTAGTTATATGGAAACCATAAAACTCGGGTGGCATGCTAACTCTACCGGAACGCCTAAGAGGAAATGAAATGTCAGTCGGTCCAACAGGAACCTCTTCCTCATGTTGGTTCCTAGTTTCTCCTAAGGTTGATTCATCGGGTGTCTCTTGAATCTCTTAAGGTCAATAATACTCCCACTGCCCTATTTGGAAATGAGCTCTCTCTCTCTCTCTCTCTCGAAAGACTCCTCGTCTAGTTACAAAGACCACGTCCTCGCTTGGTCTGTAGAACAAGTATCCAAATTACTGTTTTGGGTATCCGATGAAAAAGCACTTCTCACTTCTTTCTGCGAGTTTGTCTTGAGTCTCTCGTCTCACGAAATCCTCACAACCCGAGACTTTGATGTGTGCCAACGAGGGAACTTTCCCCGTCCATATCTCGTGAGGTGTTTTAGCAACCTTCTTGGTTGGGACAAGGTTAAGGATATGGGCGGCAGTCTCTAAGGCATACCCCCAGAAATGGATTGGAAGTGAAGCTCGACTCATCATGGAACGAACCATGTCCAATAGGTTTCGGTTTCACCTCTCAGTAACACCGTTCAACTGAGGTGTTCTAGGGGGTGACAACTGTGAAACTATTCAACATTCCTTTAGATAATCGAGAAACTCGATACTAAGATACTCACCCCTCTGTCGGATCTAAGCATCTTTATCTTTCTGCCCAATTGATTTTCTACTTCATTTTTAAACTCTTTGAACTTTTCAAAGGTGTCTGACTTGTGCTTGATTAAGTAGATATATCTATATCTACTAAAATCGTCAGTAAAGGTCACATAGAATCGCGTGCCATCTTTTGTGGTTGTTCTGAAGGGACCACACACATCTGTGTGTATGATATCCAACAGACCTTCACCTGTTTCAAAGGACCATTTGAATGGTGATTTTGTCATCTTGCCAAATAAACAAGACTCGCATATATCGTCCGATTTAAGGTCAAACGATTCCAACACTCCATCCTTTTGGAGTTGGGTGATGCGTTTCTTATTAATATGGCCAAGGCGACAGTGTCACAAACACGCCTTTTCTACACCACTTGAAGAATCAATATTTAATACATCGTTACCACAATTTTCAACACACATAATAGTTTCATACACTCTATCACAAGGCAAAGCATTAAAGATAAAAACATCATTTTTAAAGACTGAAATTGAACCATTCAATTTATCAAAAGTGTAATAATATCCTTGTATGAACAATGCATGAAAAGAAATTATGTTTCTAGCCATATCTGGCAAATAGCAACAATTATGTAATTCTAAACTAACATCACTACTAAGCACTAGTTTATAGACACCGATCTTGGTAACAGGTGACGTTCGCCTATTGCCCATGACCAGGTTCAATTTACCGTGCTCCAGCTCCCTACTTTCCTCTAGGCCCTGCAAATCAGAACAGATATGAAAACCACATCCGGTGTCAAGGACCCAAGAACAGGAAGAAGATGAGTTATTAGATATAGTGTAAGTACCTGCTTGTGATGGCTTCACTTTGCCATCCTTGATATCTTGCAAGTACCTGGGGCAGCTCCTCTTCTAGTGACACTTCTCTTTGCAATAGAAACAGTCGGCTTCCTTGGGATTCCTGACATGTAGAATGCCAGAAGACTTGGCTCTCGGGGCACTGCTAGATGACCCGACTTGAACCTTTTCCCTCCAATTTTGCTTCAGAGGGCCCTTCCTTTTCTTTCCCTTGCCAGAGCCAATAGGCAGGACGGGCTGATTCACAGAGGGTACACTTTTACCCTTCAGCCCGTTTTCTACAGTACGAAACATGCGATGCAATTCAGTCAAAGTAGCCTGAGTGTTGTTCAAATGATATGCCAGTGTGAACTGGTCATAAAAACTCGATAAGGAGTTAAGCATTATGTTAATGGCCAACTCCTCATGTACAGGAATTCCAAGCTTCCTTAGCCTATCCACGTAGCCTTGCATTCTTTGCACATGAGTGCAGACAGACTCTCCGTCCCTAGGCTTGGCGTTTGTGAAGGCTTTAACCACTTCGCACCTCTCTATGCGTTCTTGCTTGAGGAACGTTTCCGCAAGCTCTTTGTGCATCTCGTAGGGCCAATAGTCCTCGTATATTCTTTGCAGTTCAGGGCTCATGGTAGCGATCATGATGCAGGCCACTTTGGTCGCATCATCCGAGTGTTTTTTATACGAGGCAATTTCCTCGGGAGTAGCTGTATTGGGGTCAACTTCAACTAGCTCAGTGTCGAGAACATACTCTTTGTTCTCAAACCTCAAAGCATCTTGATGTTTCTTATCCAGTCATTGTAGTTGGTGCCATCCAGTTGCACTTTGGAACACAAAGACAGGATTGAAGTGACATTACTGGAGTTTGAGTGGGGAACGGTTTGGTCAACAGAAGACATCTGTAAAAGAATGTAGTTTTTAATTAGATACATATATATAATCCTTATATTAACCCAAATATAATAATAAGGCTAGGACCCAACTATAATAATTCACAATATAAAAGAGGGATGCCATAATCTTATTGTAAATTTTATAAAGGTAGGCGAATGACGATTCAGCCAATTCCACCGTGGAAACATAATCATATTATAATGGAATTCCTAGTTTCTTTTGAGATTTATTGAACTATTCAATAACATGTTTTAATCTCGGGAATGCCCCACTGTTTGTGACTGGGATACCGAGGATCACAAATTGTGTGTGAATAACCATGCAAATTAGCTTGGTACTCTCGAAGTCAATTACCATCTCAAGTTGACGTTCCGGTTAACCACACACGCTCCATCAACAATGGTAAGATCAAGAAACCCATTGCAACTCTTTATGAACCCCTATTGGCGTCCCGGTTAACCACACACGCTCCACCAATGTTTCAAAAGTGCATTGTGCAATTCCATGGATTAGCATCAATTCACATTTTTAAACATAAAGTAACTAGATTGGGATTTTGTTAATGGTTCTAGTACTTTCAATTATAGCATTATACTTTTAAGAGGCTTAAGCGATTCTATCAAACTCGTTCGTCTAACGACACTCGACTGACCAGGAGAGCGGTGGGTGAGAGTGGACACACATTAGACTACCATTTTATAGGCAGTCGCCTTATACCCTCTTTATAAGACAGTTTTGTGAATGAGGCCTACTAACGGTAAGACTAACCAATTTAATCTTATACAAATAATATTAACTTTTAATTATACTATGTATCAGATATATTTTAAACTTTTAAAATATTTTAGGTTTTATTCTTTAAATTTTTGCTAATTAACATTTAATTTCAAAAATTAAATTTAAACCTTTAAGTGATTTAATTTATCCTTTAATTAAACTATTAATTAAATTAATTAAATCAAAGATATTCATCACAAAATTAATCAAATTAATTACCTATCTTTATCCCTAATTCTCAAAAATTTCAAGCAATGGATAAAGGGTTCCAGTTATTTAATTAATCAGCAATTACCAAAAATAACAACCAACTTTCCAAGCATAGCAAAAACTCGCAGAAGGGGGGAGGAGGCTATGGTTTTTCAAAACCCTAGCCACCATCGATTTTGGCCTCCTTGATGGGGTTAAATTTCGATCAACACATCAAACAAATAAAAAAACAGTTATAACAATTCACATAGAAAAACAAGCAGGCTCTGATACCACTGTAAGGTTTTAAGCAAACAATATACTAGAAATCCCAAGTTCACATGCAACCTAATTGAGGATCTATGTTTTTCTATCTTATGAACATATAACAAAACCTAGAAGGCCAACAATAAATCTCTAAAGATAAAAATCAAGAAAACCAACCTTTGATTCTTGATCCAGAAGCTAGCAGCAAAAGTATCCTGCCTCAAATGGAGTCACACCCAAGCAAGAGGAGAAAAGTCCGTAGAGTTCCAGAGAGATGATGAAAGTGGCGCAGGTTTTGGGGTGGCCAGGAGGTTCCTTTTATAGCCTCCAAGGGTTACAGTCAAAACCCTAGATGAGCCTCCTTAATGGACAAGTGTGTTACCATTTGGACCAAGGCTTCTAAACCCTAATTAGGGTTTCGAGATTTAGAGTGTGCCCACTCTAATTCTCGCCAACTTTGGCCCGTTGCCACTGGCTAGCCAGTTATTCAACTATTGAATAAATACAAACCAGTCCATGCACTTTTAATTAATTAATTTAATCACCAAATTAAATCCAATTAATTCTAGATTAACTTCTAATTAATTATTATAGTTTCTAATTAATATATTATCACTCTAATATATTAATAAACTATTTATTTTATTTCTATTGGTTTATTAAACAATTAATAAATCAACATTTCTCTCTACTGAACTTTATACCAATCCTCCAGCTATGAGGGCAACCCAAATGGACTTTCCTTCAATTAATAAGATAAATATAGTTTATAGTCATGGCTTAGACACCTAATCCAACAAAAACATAATATCAAATGGCTTACTATCAAAGAAATAGGTGACAATACCTGCATCATTCATTGAAAAAGAGAAAAACATCTGAGTCTAACACGTAGACCACTACTTTTTTATGCACACAATTCAGTTCATGATGTCGACAGTGAAGAGATACCTGATGACGAACCATGGACATCACCACAATCACGACAATGAAAAGGAAAATAGTGGTAGGCACAGTTTCATTACATGCTAAAATCAGGACAATCTTCGATCAAATCAGTCATCTCGCCCAAACGTATAACAAAGATGTGGAAGACAAACTGAGTTACCTAGCTTGGATAAAAGTAGTAATGGAGGAGGAGTCAAAAAAGAAAGCACTAATCATAGAGAATGAGTTACAAGAGATCAAAGCAATACCTTTTGAAAAGGATTTGCTATTCTTCCTTCGGGCACATGACAATTTGACCGGAGGCCAGTTGAATTTGGTTCTCGCTTGCAAATGGGAATTGGCACAACTTCATGGTTGTAAGTTTTAGAGTATCGTTTTAGGATTTTAATTGTCGTTTTAGGATTCTAATTGTCGTTTTAGGAAATTAATTTTCATTTTACGGATTTAAATTTCATTTTGTAATTGTGTGCTTTTTAAAATTAAATGTTACTTTAATTTTAATTTTATTTATTACATTTTAAACTAGTTAATATTTTAAATTAAATATTATTTTCTATTTTTTGTGTTATTTATTTAATTTTAATGTAGAAAAACTGACGTGCCATTATGGGTTGGGAGGGAAGGAAAAACGTGTTTCTTATGTTGTGAGTTGAGAAAAATGGAAGTGAGGGGAGAGGGAAAATTTTATATGAAATTGTCTGTTGGGAAGGATGGGGAAGATGGACTCCTCCCACTTTAAGACTATCCGGTGCAGGTAGCGGTCAAAGGGATCCACCACCCCTCCCCCTCCCCTAGTGGTGACCGTACATAATACGGCTCACAGGTGGCGAATCTCTCATACAGGGAGTTGTATGTATGTATGTAATTTTATATATATATATATATATATATATATATATATATATATATATATATATATATATATATATATATATATATATATATATATATATATATATATATGTATGTATAATTACATACATACATACATACATACATACATACATACATACATACATATATATATATATATATATATATATATATATATATATATATATATATATATATATATATATATATATATATATATATATATATAAGGGTTCAATAAGGGACTAAAATTATTCATGGTCCCAATGAACTAATCTCGAGTCGGAATCAAAATTATCAATGTCCAAAAAATAGGTTGTAAATTTATTACGTCGACGCACATGTAGAGAATTATAACAAAAACTCACTTAACTTTTTTGTTTATTTAATTTTGGACATTATTCTTTTTCAAAAAGAAAAACTGAATATACCAATTTCATAACTTTTTGTTCTCTACAAATAGACATATATATTGATGTATAAAAAACAAACTTTTTTTCATGAGTACAGCTCGTTAGGATTCACAATATGAATCTGAACTATATAAATTTGAATCTGAGTAATTATTTTTACTTTTAAATTATTTACTACTTCAATACTATAATCATTTATAAATAATATACTTGTTTCCCAAGTGAATTTACTCATATTTACAAGGAAATTTACTCATATTTATATGTCAATATTATATGACACTGAGAATTTTTTTAGAAATATAATCTGAGAAATTTAATTAGAATTTTTTACTACCTCAATATTTTAATAATTTATAATAAGTTTACTCTAATTCTCTAGAGAATTTATTCAGATTTATACGAAAATTTACTTAAATTCATATGTGAATATCATATGGTATTTTGAATTTACTCTGAAATATAAATCTTATTAAATTACTTAGAATTTTTTGAACACTTCAACATTTTAATAATTTATAATTGGTTTTTGACTTCTAAAGTTTATTTTAAAAATGATAATTTTGATTGTGAAATTTAACACGTTACATATTATCTTCGAGCCAACACTAAAAGAACACAATATTTTTGGGGCATCACCAAATAAACACCCTCTTACCACCTCTCTTCTCTCGTTGATGAAAACCAATCAACTTTCATTCCAGGGCGCCTTATCACTGACAATGTTCTTCTTGTCCAGGAGCTCATGCGTGATTATCATTCTCATCGTGGTCCCCCCAGGTGTGCGTTTAAAGTCGATATCCAAAAAGCTTACAATACGGTTGACTGGTTTTTTCTTCACACCATCTTGTTTGGGTTTGGTTTCCCCATTTGTATGATTGGCTGGATCATGACGTGTGTCTCCACTGCTGCTTACTCTGTGAGCATCAATGGTAATATGCACGGATTCTTCGACGGTCAAAGGGGCATTCGTCAGGGTGACCCCCTCTCTCCCTATCTCTTCACTCTTGTCATGGAGGTGCTTAACCTTATGATCAAAAGAAACATCTCTGACTCCGATTGTTTTAAATTCCATCGGCAATGTGAGGACCAAAGTATCACCCATGTATGCTTTGTCGATGATCTTCTTCTCTTCTGTCAAGGCGATAGATCTTCGGTTCGTGTCTTATTTGACTCTCTTGCTAAATTCTCTAGGGTCTCTGGGCTCCACCTTAACGAAGCGAAGAGTGAAGCCTTCTACTATAATATTGGTGAGAGGCGCAGAGCTTCTATTGATTGTATTGTTAGGTTTCCGGAGGGATCTTTCCCTGTCCGATACCTTGGCGTCCCTCTCATCACCACTCGTCTTGTCCACAAGGACTGTAAAGGCCTTGTTGATAAAGTCAAATGCAGGATTAACGATTGGAAGAACAAGTCTCTCTCTTTTGCCGGTCGTCTCCAACTCATCCTCTCCGTCCTTTCTTCCATGCAAATATATTGAGTGTGTTTTGATGGTTAAAAACCTTGTAAAAATGTAAGGTTTTAGCCTAGGAACAAATCCCAAACGGTTAAGGACAACATTAAGCACTTAATGGACCAAAACAGCAAGCTACAGTGCCTAAATCGCGACTGCCCATGAGGCAGCACTAGCGCTGGGCGCAGTGCGCCCCTATCTAGGTGCAGTGCGCCTCCAAGGCAGTGGCCAGGCAGGAACTTTGAAATGCTATCTTTTGTTTGGCTTGTCCGATTTAGCTCAAACTTGAACCGTAGGCTTATTATGGTCTGAAAAGTTTGGGAAAATTTTTAGATTGAGTTTTCGACCCTTCGGGGGCACTGTAGACCGATCCGAATGCCTCGGTGAATAGTAAAATTCATATAAAGTTAGTAAACGGAAATTTTATTAACTAGGCATTATTTATAACGATATTGTATTCAACTCTAGTGTATTAGAGTTAATTGAAATGGGTATTAACCTATAATCATTTTGAAAATGAATGAAATTATAGGTACGGGACAAAATCATACGGATTTCATTTCAAAGCAAGGAACGATTAACGCTAGTAGTAGCAAGTCTTCAGGTGAGTAATCTCACTATTATCTGATGTGATATGTGTAATATGGGCAGCTGCAAATGGAAATGATTTTGGGGGACAGAAATGCTAAATTACATGATTTACTTTATGACAATACCAGATAAGCCGTGAGTCTGATAGAGACAAAAACGGAGCTGTGAGTCAACAATAATGACATGACAATATCAGATAAGCCGTGAGTCTGCTATAGACATGAACGGAGATGTGAGTCAGTCAATTTTAATGGTGCGACAATACCAGATAAGCCGTGAGTCTATAATAGACAAGAACGGAGCTGTGATTCAAACCTATATAGACAAGACCGGATAAGCCGTGAGTCATTGCGATGGCAAGAACGGAGCCGTGAGTCTAGGCAACAGCGGGATAACCCGTGAGCCATATATGATTTTATATTGCATGATATTGCTTAATTGATTTTGTATAGAGAATTTTATTCTTATACATGTTATACTTGATTTGATTACTCATTGGGCTTTATAGCTCACAATTTATTTAATATGTCCCTGCAGGTGAGCGTGATCCCACCAAGGGAAAAGATAAAGTCCGTGACTGAGGACTTAGAATCTGGATGTGACGACCCGGCTTGAAGAATGTATAATATTTATGTATTGTACTTCGTGATACACTTGTACTCGTATTTTGTTAACTAATACCCGATACTTATGGTTTTTATTGTTAAAATATTTGGTTTGAAAAATGAAAATTTTTTGGGGTGTTTTTGTTAATAAGTCGGGTGTTACAAGTTGGTATCATAGCCATGGTTTAAGTGAACTAGGTGTCTTAGACTAGATTCCTGGACTTAAACCTTGAGAGAAGAATAGATAAATGGACTGTTAGATATATATAAGTTTGTTATTATATATGTAATCTAACGGTTTGCTGAATTTTTGAAGAATGAGAAATACACGAAGCAATCCCACTGGTGCAAATTCGCGTGGAACTGCAAGAAGTGGACCAGCTAGGTCACGCGGCTCTGTTGGGCGAAGAGCACCAGCACGGGAACCGGGGGGACAAAATCCACCCGATATTCGAGCAATAGTGGAAGAAGTGGTTAGGCAAATGATGCCTGCGATAATAAATAATCCCAACCCGAGTGGCAATCCCAATCTGAGAGGCAATCCTAATCTGAGTGCCAATCCAGATCCTACTGAAGAGGCTGCAAAAAGTGTTCATGACAGACAGCCGGAAGATGAAAGCCATGGAGAAAGTCGTGCCCGGGCAGTAAAGGAAACTCAAGGTGGGGAAGCCTCGACAAAGAAAGTTGGGTGTACGTATAAATCTTTCCTTGGTTGTAAACCAAAGGAATTCTCGGGGACAGATGATCCAGTCAAAGCTATGGAATGGATCATGCATATTGAGAAGGTGTTCCGAGTAAGCAAGTGTGCGGATGATGATAAAGTGGAATTTGCCACGAACCAACTTACAAGCGGTGCACTACATTGGTGGCAAACTTACTATAAATCACTGGATCTTGATTCGTCCCAATCGATACCTTGGGAGCAATTCAAGACAAAGTTCAATGAAGAATACTGTTCGGAAGTAGCTATTCAGAAGTTGGAGGATGAATTCCTGCATTTGGAACAGGGTTCCCGATCTGTTCAGGAATATACTCTTAGCTTTCTGAAGAAAGCTAGGTTTGCGGAACACCATATCTACACTGAAAAGAGAAAGATTGACAAGTATGTTCGGGGGTTGACAACCCGAATTAGAGAAATTGTGCAACCGTTGAAACTAACTACTTTCCGGCAAGTGGTGGATCGAGCCATGGAAAGAGAAACAGAACTGAAGCGACAGGAAGACAAAAAGAAAGTCTTGGAAACGAAACGAAAGGCGGAAGACCAAGGTTGGACGCCTCAGAAAAAGTCGCAACAATCCGGGTCTAGGGGAAAGGGCCAGAAAGATGAAGGCAGGTGGTGTGAAAAATGCAGAAAAAGGCACACGAACAGTTGTCACAACGATACTGGGTCAGTTAGCTGCCGAAATTGTGGAAAAACGGGTCATTCTATACGGGAGTGTCGGGCGGAAAGAAGATGCTACCAATGTGGAGCTACAGATCACATTCGTCCGAACTGTCCCCAACTAAAATCTGGTGTATATAGTGAAAGACCCAGGGATGATCAGGTGGGAAAGAAAGAAGAACCAAAGAATAGGGGACGACCAGTGGCCTCGCGAGCTTTCCAGATGATCGTGGAGGAAGCCCGTGAGAAGACAGATGTGATGACAGGTATCTTCACTCTTAATTACATACCTGTATATGTTATTTTTGATCCGGGAGCAACACACTGTTTTGTATCGGAGTCTTTGTTGCCTCGCTTGAATGTACCGTTAACCCCAATGGATGAAAGCTTGGAAGTGGCTATAGCGGACGGCCGATATGTATGGGTTTCTGAACATCTGGAAGGTTGTCAGCTTAAAATCTACGGGACCGTTTTCCCTATAGATTTGAAGCCGATGACTACCAATGAATTTGGTGTGATTGTGGGGATGGATTGGTTAGCAACGAACTATACTAATATGGATTGCAGAAATAAAAACATCACAGTATTATCGTCGGATGGAAAATGGATAAAGATTCAGGGTGAACGACCTCGGTTGAGAATGCCAGTTATCTCCTTTGCTCAAGCCCGAAGCTGTGTCAGTAAAGGAGGGATGTCCTATTTGGCTTATGTATCGGTGGCTCAACCAATTAAAGTGGGGGTAGCGAATGTGAATGTGGTAAACGAATTCCCAGATGTGTTTCCAGATGAACTTCCAGGGTTGCCACCAGATCGACAGGTTGAGTTCACGATTGAACTGATTCCTGGAGTTGCACCTGTTGCCCGAGCTCCATACCGTTTAGCACCTTCAGAGATGGTGGAACTACGGAAGCAACTGGAAGAATTGTTAGACAGGGGTTTCATCAGACCGAGTACATCGCCTTGGGGAGCCCCTATCCTGTTTGTTAATAAGAAAGATGGGTCGATGCGCATGTGTATTGACTATCGGGAATTAAACAAGATCACAGTGAAGAACAAGTACCCGCTACCTAGAATAGATGACTTGTTTGACCAGCTGCAAGGCGCGTCATATTTTTCTAAAATTGACCTGAGGTCGGGTTATCACCAGTTGAAGATAAGGGAGTCAGACATTCCGAAGACAGCTTTTCGAACGAGATACGGTCATTATGAGTTTTTGGTGATGTCTTTTGGGTTAACCAATGCTCCAGCCGTATTCATGGATCTTATGAACCGAGTGTGTCGTCCGTTCCTTGATACCTCGGTGATAGTGTTTATTGATGACATCTTGGTGTATTCCCGAAGCCAATCTGAGCATGAAGTGCACCTTCGACAGATGTTAGAGCTGCTTCGCCAAGAAAAGCTGTATGCGAAATTCTCCAAGTGTGATTTCTGGCTAAGAGAAGTCCAATTTCTTGGTCATGTCATCAATGCCGAAGCAGTGAAAGTTGATCCAGCAAAGATTGAGGCCGTGATGAAGTGGGAACCGCCCCGGAGTCCAACTGAAATACGAAGTTTCCTTGGTTTAGCAGGCTATTATAGAAGATTTGTCGAGAGTTTCTCTTCGATAGCTGCTCCGTTGACCAAGTTAACTAAGAAAGGTGAAAAGTTCGTGTGGACCGAAAAACAACAAGAAGCATTCCAAAAGCTGAAACAATCTTTGTGTGAAGCACCAGTGTTGGCTTTACCACAAAGCGGAGAAGAGTATGTGATCTACAGCGATGCTTCTAGAATTGGTCTTGGGTGTGTTCTAATGCAGAAAGGTCGGGTCATAGCTTATGCGTCCCGCCAATTAAAAGATGCCGAAAAGAAATACCCAGTTCATGATCTGGAATTAGCTGCGGTGGTTCTAGCATTGAAGCTGTGGAGGCATTATTTATATGGTGTAAAGTTTGTTATTTACGCTGATCATAAGAGCCTGAAGTATCTCTTCGACCAGAAAGAGCTTAGTATGAGACAGCAAAGGTGGATGGATCTGTTGAAAGACTTTGATTGTGAAATTCAGTACCACCCTGGCAAGGCGAATGTGGTGGCTGATGCACTAAGCAGAAAAGAAGCTCCTCTGGAAATTACATCCGCATGCATGGGTGTAGTAAGCCGGTTACCAGGATTGATCCGGTCAGCACAAGAAGAAGCATGTAAGCCGGAGAATGTTAAAAGTGAACGAATGGTTGGATATTTGAAGCATCTTGGAGAAAATGCTCAGAAATTGAAGACTTTCAGAGGCCGAATATGGGTCCCGAAACAAGGAGAAGCACGGAATTTACTTCTAGAAGATGCTCATTATAGCCGATATGCAGTTCATCCGGCCAGTACTAAGATGTATCGGACATTAAAACCGATGTATTGGTGGCCTGGAATGAAGAGAGATGTTGGAAGATTTGTGGAAAGATGTTTGACATGTCTGCAAGTTAAGTCAAACCATCAAAAACCGTACGGGGAAATACAACCATTGCCGGTTCCAGAGAAGAAGTGGGACCATATTACCATGGATTTTGTGACAAAGTTGCCGCGGACACCGCGAGGTTATGATTTTATATGGGTAATTGTGGACCGATTGACCAAATCGGCACAATTCATACCATATAAAGAAAAGTACAGGGTAGATCAACTGGCGAAAATCTATATTGATGAGGTAATTTGTCGGCATGGATTACCCGCATCGATTGTGTCGGACCGAGACAGCAGATTTACTTCCCATTTTTGGCAGAGTCTTCAAGAGCAACTGGGTACAAAAGTACTTATGAGTACCGCATATCATCCACAGACTGATGGCCACAGTGAAAGAACAATCCAGACTTTGGAAGATATGCTGAGGACTTGTGTCATAGACTTTGGTGGAAGTTGGGAAGATCACTTGCCCCTAGTGGAATTCGCGTACAATAACAGCTATCATTCCAGCATTCAGATGGCCCCGTATGAAGCCTTGTATGGAGCACCGTGTCGTACTCCGACCTGCTGGACTGAAGTTAGGGAAAAGCCGTTGGCTGGACCCGAAATTGTAGCACAGACTGAAGAAAAGATCAAACTGATACGCGAAAATTTGAAGGTAGCTCAGAATAGACAGAAACAGTACGCAGACAAACGGGTGAAACCGATAGAATTCCAAGTAGGAGGTATGGTAATGCTCAAAGTATCCCCTTGGAAAGGCTTAATTCGTTTTGGGAAGAAAGGGAAGTTGAGTCCTCGCTTCATTGGACCTTTCCGTATATCCCAAAGGGTTGGAGCCGTAGCGTATAGATTGGAGTTACCTGATGAACTTCATGGTATACATGATGTATTCCATGTATCACACTTGAGGAAAACGTTGTTTGACAAGTCTCAACAAGTACCTTTTGCCGAAATTGAAGTGGATGAAAAGTTAAGATACCCGGAACAACCTGAGCGGGTGCTAGACCGCAAGACAAGACAGCTGCGAAATAAGAAGATCAGCATGGTGAAAGTCCTTTGGCGTCATCACAAAGGTTCCGACATGACATGGGAGACCGAAAGTGAAATGAGAGAAAAATATCCTCAACTTTTTGTATGATTTCGGGGACGAAATCTCTTAAAGGAGGGGAGAATTTGTAACGCCAAAACATGTTTATTATATAATTATAATAAAAAGGGCAAAATGGTCATTTTACCTCAAAAGGGTAATTTGGTCATTTGGACAAAAAAGGACTTGTTTGATAAAAATATTTTGAGTCTTGGACTTAAAATGTTAAAATACTTTGATTTTGTCATTTAATTTGTAAATGGTGGCAAAAGTTTAAGAAATGTAACTTCAAGGACCAAAAATGAAAAGTTTGGAGGTATAAAAGGTTGGAACCTTCTCCTAGTTTGTGCAGAAAATTGGTAAGCTACGGGAGAGAAACTCTTGTGCGATTTCTGCAGAAATTGAAGAGCTTTGAAGAATTGAAGTTTGCAAAGTTGAATTATAGCATTAAAAGGGTATAATTGGAAGCTTTTGAGGTAAATATTCCAAGTTCTTGCTAGTTGTTCTTGATGGGTTTTATGGAATTCAAAAACTGCATTTGCAGTTATAATTGTATGGTTAAAATGGTAAGATACTTCCATTAAGTCATGCTAATAAGGACTTTATTCAAGAAAATGGAAGTAGATTGTTAAAATTGATGAATTTGAAGTTTTGGGGTTGTTAAAACTAAGAACCCTAATTCTTCATATGGACTATTGAGTGTGTTTTGATGGTTAAAAACCTTGTAAAAATGTAAGGTTTTAGCCTAGGAACAAATCCCAAACGGTTAAGGACAGCATTAAGCACTTAATGGACCAAAACAGCAAGCTACAGTGCCTAAATCGCGACTGCCCAGGAGGCAGCACTAGCGCTGGGCGCAGTGCGCCCCTATCTAGGCGCAGTGCGCCTCCAAGGCAGTGGCCAGGCAGGAACTTTGAAATGCTATCTTTTGTTTGGCTTGTCCGATTTAGCTCAAACTTGAACCGTAGGCTTATTATGGTCTGAAAAGTTTGGGAAAATTTTTAGATTGAGTTTTCGACCCTTCGGGGGCACTGTAGACCGATCCGAATGCCTCGGTGAATAGTAAAATTCATATAAAGTTAGTAAACGGAAAGTTTATTAACTAGGCATTATTTATAACGATATTGTATTCAACTCTAGTGTATTAGAGTTAATTGAATTGGGTATTAACCTATAATCATTTTGAAAATGAATGAAATTATAGGTACGGGACAAAATCATACGGATTTCATTTCAAAGCAAGGAACGATTAACGCTAGTAGTAGCAAGTCTTCAGGTGAGTAATCTCACTATTATCTGATGTGATATGTGTAATATGGGCAGCTGCAAATGGAAATGATTTTGGGGGACAGAAATGCTAAATTACATGATTTACTTTATGACAATACCAGATAAGCCGTGAGTCTGATAGAGACAAGAACGGAGCTGTGAGTCAACAATAATGACATGACAATATCAGATAAGCCGTGAGTCTGCTATAGACATGAACGGAGCTGTGAGTCAGTCAATTTTAATGGTGCGACAATACCAGATAAGCCGTGAGTCTATAATAGACAAGAACGGAGCTGTGATTCAAACCTATATAGACAAGACCGGATAAGCCGTGAGTCATTGCGATGGCAAGAACGGAGCCGTGAGTCTAGGCAACAGCGGGATAACCCGTGAGCCATATATGATTTTATATTGCATGATATTGCTTAATTGATTTTGTATAGAGAATTTTATTCTTATACATGTTATACTTGATTTGATTACTCATTGGGCTTTATAGCTCACGGTTTATTTAATATGTCCCTGCAGGTGAGCGTGATCCCACCAAGGGAAAAGATAAAGTCCGTGACTGAGGACTTAGAATCTGGATGTGACGACCCGGCTTGAAGAATGTATAATATTTATGTATTGTACTTCGTGATACACTTGTACTCGTATTTTGTTAACTAATACCCCATACTTATGGTTTTTATTGTTAAAATATTTGGTTTGAAAAATGAAAATTTTTTGGGGTGTTTTTGTTAATAAGTCGGGTGTTACACTTGCTGTTTGGAATATTGCCCTTATGGCTTCCCATGCCTGGAGACTCCTTTCTAATAAGGATTCTCTCTGGGTCAGGTGGATGCACTCGTACCGCCTCTGTGGGCGTAACTTCTGCGATGCCCCCAAGAAGCGCGGTACGGGCTATGCCTGGCGCAATATCCTCGACATGCGGGGTAAGATCAGGGACTTTATTGTCTCCAAGGTTGGTGATGGCTGCTCTACGTCTGCTTGGTTCGATAACTGGCATCCTGCTGGTCCCCTCTGTCAGTTCTTATCTGCCCGTAACATCCATAATGCGGGATTCACTCCTGATTCTAAGGTTGCTGACATTGTCCTCAACGGGTGTTGGGTGCGCCCCCATTGCTGGCAGGACTCCCACCCGGTTCTCCTTTCTCATAACCCCCTTCTATTTCCACATCCGTTCCTGATAAACTCCTCGGAGATCTTGCGACGGTAAGGTCTATCCTTTTTCGATCCGTTCTATCTGGCACTCTATCCGCCCTTCGGACCAGCCAGTCGACTGGTATCATCTTGTTTGGTTCTCCCAGAATATCCCTAGACATGCCTTCATTCTCTGGGTTGCTCTCAAAGATCGACTCAAGACCCATGATAAAATCAGAAGGTGGGAGTTGTTTGGTTCTCCCAACCTCATTTGTGCCTTCTGCGGCGATTGTTCCGATTCCCTTCCTCATCTTTTCTTTGAATGTTCTTTCCCTTCTATGGTTTGGCATGATCTTCAGCATGTTATGAACCTCACCTTCCCCACAAATTGCTGGTCGGATATCATCAATCTTCTCAAGCCCATCTCTAAGGGTAAAAATGTCTGGTCCGTTATCCGAAGACTTGTGCTTGCGGGAGCTATCTACCACATTTGGCAGGAAAGAAATAACAGGATTTTTAAAAATAAGAGAAGCTCGTATCATGCTGTTGTCAAGTATATTATTGATGATGTCCGTTGGAGACTGGTGAGTCTGTCTATGAAACCTTCCCCAAATGTTATTTTGGCTAAAAGGTTCTGGTCCCTCCCCTAACGTTGAGTGATGTACATCCTATTTTCCACTGTGGACCATTATTCTCTCCTATCCCATCTTTTCTACTATATTTTTCTCTGCTTGTATTGTTTGTTTTTTGCAGGATGTTTTCTTTTTATGTTTCCTATTATGTTCTCTGGTTCCAAAATCTGTTTTGGTTCCTAGTATAGCCATGTTGTCCTTTGGGGCATGTCCCAATGAGTTTTTGTTGTTTCTTAGGTGGGGAGTCCCCAGCCTTCAATTGTATTTATTCTTTTTATTAATAAAATTTGCCAGAGGTACCGTCCTCTTTACCAAAAAAAAAAAAATAATAAACACCCTCTTTTTAGTTCCTATACACCCCTACTCAAAGTCAACTGTTTTTTATTAGTTGAAATTGCATAGTTTTCCGAAACATTAGATACTATTGGTTGACAAATGCTTTGGCTAACGTTCTTTTTTTCAAGATATCATATTTCTTCCTTTGTTGCATGACATTTGATTCTAGTCAAGTGGCACATTTGTAGTTTGCCAAAATTTTAAAAATGTTCAAAAACCCCTCACATTGGGCCGAAACATATATCTTGTGATTCACTTCCAACACACATTTGTAGGAATATACGTTATATGAGTTATAATTCATTATCTCCGTTATGCAAATACGAATGAAAAACATTATATTGTTAACTGAAAAGTTGGGGAAATTACTAAGAAGTTTAGTGGGGGTATATTTTAAATAGTAGGATCTTACAGTCCCAACACAAATTCGGCTAAAATTGATCATCAAATGTTTTATTGACATAATATCATCGGGGGAGGTTTGTGGTCGCAATATAACCACGCCACTTGACTTGCCTTCTTTTCTAAGAAACTAACAATTTGGTGTCGATGACGAACAACATTCGATTAAATTCAAGAAAGTACACAAGATGGTTCATATGATCAAATCATATGGCACGACTGACAATATCAGGAACGGATGAACAAACACTAAAAGCAAGTCTTTTTTAGTGAAGGTGGTTTTCTTTGGATCCATTTGTGCAAGGAACCAACCATTTTGAAAGACTTTCACAAATCAACTCTAGTGTTGGAGAAACCGCTAAAACATACTAACATATATAAGTGATCTATCATGAGACAAACTAATAGCCTAACATATCAAAAGAGTCACATGGCGTTGTTCATAAGAGATCTAGCAGGGTCAACATGCTCGAAGAGAGTGGATTACTGGATCAATGCACTAGTACTTGTGGATCGGTATGCTAGAACCCATTTGCCGATCCACCACACTAATACTTGTGTTTTGGATGGTTTTTAGATTATTCTTAATTACGGTTTTTCAATAATTTTTGGGAATATTCTCTTTAATTAGGAATTATATCCTAACCAAATCTAGCCCTATAGGTTCGCTAAATTTCTTATAGTATATGTTTATCTTTTCACTTATATTATTTTAGTCAAAATTCGTTCTTCCCCCATCTTGGATACCATTATAGTAATTTAATTGTATTATTATCATTTCGTCATCATATTCTTACAACACATTCGAAAAAACCTCGTCGGTGTAATAAATCTAAGAATATTCGTCTATTTTCCATGCTCATTAATAAGTAAAAAATACCGGAACTATGTTTTGTAGAACTAAAGTTTTCTAAATAATCATGACGTTTAGTTTAATTTAAGAAAATGAAACAAGTGCGAGGATGATGAAATCGTGACTGTGGGGTATTGTTTTGACCGGGGAAGAGAATGAAATCTGGTGGAAACCACAAGGGAACCACCCCCACCTCCGGCTGGATCGGCTCCACCCCCTCGTGCACTATGTTTTCATAATTAATCGCATCGCATGCCTCCAAACCAGACATCATAACCTCATTACTCTTCCTTTTTTAGAAATAAATAATTCTGATTTACACCCGTTTTCTGTCCTTTTCTTTTTTTCTTTTCGTATATTAATATCTACATCCAAGTATATATTCAACTTAAAACTACGTATTGTTACAATTATATTCATCGTTATATTCAATTATCATAATATCGTATTCATGTACATACGAGGAATAGGACGGACGTAAGGGTGGTATATATATATCTCCTCTTCACCTTCTCATATCCTTACTCTCCTCACTACTACTTGCTCCATTTCTCCATCTGTCATCTCCAGGAGTGTTCTATATCACTCATACCAATGGCAGAACATGGTGGCGGTAGCGGTAGCGGTGGCGTCACCACCACCACCACCCAAAAATTACGGGGATGGTTTCCGGAGAGGGTACAGTTGCATCTGGCCATGCTGGCGTTGCAGTTTGGATACGCCGGTTTTCATGTCGTTTCTAGAGCTGCCCTTAATATGGGAATTTCCAAGATCGTCTTTCCTGTCTATCGCAACATCTTAGCCTTCGTCCTCCTTGTCCCTTTTGCTTATTTTCTAGAAAAGTACGGGAGATTCTTTAATTACGTAATTATAAACACGATTTTTACTCTGTATTATTTAAAGATTATAAATTTAAAATTTTGTTTTTGCGTTTTGGTTTCGATCAGGAAGGAGCGACCACCGATTAATCTCAATTTTCTTATCCAGTTCTTCCTCCTTGCCATCGTCGGGTATGACTTTACTTCAGACCCATAAAATAAAAATAAGAAATATGTTAAAGTTAACGAATGGTAAACATCTTTTTGCGAAAGAAAAGGTTTTTGTAACGTAACTTGATTTTGTGTAATGCATGTATCAGGATCACTGCAAACCAAGGTTTCTATTTGTTGGGTTTGGACAACACATCACCGACGTTCGCCTCCGCCATTCAAAACTCCGTCCCCGCCATCACATTCCTCATGGCGGTTGTTCTCCGGTGAGCTCCCACGTCTCATTTATAAACGCATATTCAAGAAATCTTGTAATGACATTACGATTGTATATTTTCAGGATAGAGAAAGTGAGACTAGACAGGAAAGACGGCATAACGAAAGTGGCCGGAACCCTATTCTGCATTGCCGGAGCATCGGTGATCACTCTTTACAAAGGGCCAACGATTTACAGCCCATCTCCGTCGCTAAACAAGGTGAGGGAGATGTCGCCGGTGTTGCAGTCGCTGGGTGACGCCAACGGGAAGAGCTGGACGCTGGGGTGCTTGTTTCTGATCGGCCATTGTTTGTCGTGGTCCGGGTGGCTGGTGTTGCAGGCTCCGGTGTTGAAGAAGTATCCGGCTCGGCTTTCCTTCACGTCGTACCAATGTTTCTTCGGGATACTGCAGTTTATAGTATTAGCCGCGTTTATGGAGCGCGACTTGAATGCTTGGATCATTCATACCGGCTCGGAGCTGTTCAGCGTGTTTTATGCGGTAAGTAGATCTTTTGCGGCTGGATCCTATACCTAGCTTAGTTCTATTTTAGAAAGTTCTAAATATTATTTTAAAATAAATAAAAATTATTAAATTCAAATGGAATAAATTTTATTGTAACCAAATTTTTAGGAGCTATGAAGTATGCATGACTAACCATTCCAAATGAAATATACATTTTCTAGCACATGTCAAGATTGTTGGAATGACTCATGAGTATTAATTTCGCTATAAACAATTGATATCTATATATTTTTTTAAAAGTAAATCTAATATACTCTATTACACATTATTTCATATATATATATATATATATATATATATATATATATATATATATATATATATATATATATATATATATATATATATATATATATATATACACATATATATATATATATATATATATATATATATATATATATATATATATATATATATACACATTTTCTAGCACATGTCAAGATTGTTGGAATGACTCATGAGTATTAATTTCGCTATAAACAATTGATATCTATATATTTTTTTAAAAGTAAATCTAATATACTCTATTACACATTATTTCATATATATATATATATATATATATATATATATATATATATATATATATATATATATATATATATATATATATATATATATATATATACATCAAGGAGGATGACAACACCCATACCACAGGGCTAGAAACGTTTTGATAAATATTTGATATATCAAATATCAATAGAAATACCAGATTTGCAGAAATAAATAACTACAATATTGTAAACACTTGAATACATGTTCAATTCATTTCTTTTCAAATTTAATTTCATGGTCATTTGCAAATAATGCGTTTTACACAAATATGATTTTTTTCCTTCTTTTTGGACAAACTTTTGATTTTTTTTTCTCTTAACTTGTTAATTGTGGCCTGTCAGCATCACGCTATAAATAATTGATGTATTAAATATAAATAGAAATACCATATTTGTAGAAATAAACTAGAATATCATAAACACATGGATACATGTTTAATTCATTTCTTTTTAAGTTTAATTTTATGGTCATTTGCCAAAAAAAATGCGTTTTGACCAACCATGGAATTTTTTTTATTTTTTTGGACAATTTTTCCCTTAACTTGTTAATTGTGGCCGTTCATCATCATGTCATGTCATTCATTGTTGTCATAATTTATAGAAATTGAGTTAATATGTTCGATACATAAACGGATACAGATATTAAAATTGAAAATTGATCATTGCAGGGTGTGGTGGCATCAGGAATAGCATTCGCCGTACAAATATGGTGCATTGACAAAGGTGGCCCGGTTTTCGTGGCCTTGTATCAACCGGTTCAGACTCTTGTTGTTGCTCTCATGGCTTCGGTTGCTTTAGGCGAAGAGTTCTATTTGGGAGGGTACATTACAAAAATTATATAATTATTGTTAATGTTAAATAAAACCTATATATATTTTTAATCAATGTAATCTCTAAAAAACATATATAAAATGTTGGATGTTCATGGTGCAGGATTATAGGAGCGGTATTGATCATAACAGGATTGTACTTGGTGTTGTGGGGAAAGAATGAAGAAAGGAAGTTTTTGTTACATGAAATGCAGTCCCATGGTATGCCCAGAACACCAGAGCACACCAAATCATCCATTGTCCAGCCTTTGCTGTCTCAGTCAAATCAAAATGTTTGACTAACATATGCCTAAACCTTTTGCAAATGGAAAGTAATTTATGTCTCTATTATGCTAAAAGGTGAAAAGCAAAGTGTGGTGTGTTTTACGAAAAAGTTCAGCAGAAAAGTCCAAGGATGTGATGATTATTATTCCATGAACACTTTCCATATATCTATTATATTTGGGTAATTCTATTTTTGTGTTTTTGTATTGTGTATTTAAATTCTTAGGTAACGTAAGGATTTTTACGGTCCAGATGAGGAAATGCATGCATATCGTCTTTTAATGATAATGTAAGAGTTGTTGGGATTTAATGATGGAGATATTTGGAATTGGAACTCATTGTTTTGTCAAAAGAAGGAAATTCATATCTTCGAATCACTCTTTTCATTACTGTTTTGCTTCCACCCCCATCATTGCCCCTCAAACAACTTTCATCTTCATTTTCTTATTATCACTTGCAAAAACCCTTCATCTTGATTTCGTATTATCGATCTATGAACACAAGTAACTTGCTTTTTTTTGTTTCCAGTTAAAGCGTTACATATTCAGCACTACTAGAAAAACATAAACAGAATACGGTGGATATAATACAGCTATTAGCAATTCCCGTATTAGATAAGGAATTCACTACTAAAATTTTGACCTTCAGAGACAGACTTTTCCGTCTCTGATCCCTCGCTAATCGTTGTTAGCGATGGATTAATGACGAATCAATTCCATAGCCATTTTAAGCCCGTCAAAAAATTTAACGAGGACTTAACTAAAGACATGTTTTAGTCAGTGACAGATTAGCGACGACAGCCTCATCGCAAAACGGTATTATAGTTTGTTAATTTCGAATTATCCTGTAGTTGATCCATTGCTAAACCGTGTTTAAGATTTTTCACTTCCGTCGTTCATCTCTCGCTAAACCATGTTTCAGATTTTGATAAACCGTCACTGATCCCTCGCAAAACTGCGTTTCAGATTTTTTTTCAATCGGTTTCTGATCCCTCACTAAATTGCATTTCATCAGATTTTTATAATCGGTCTCTGATCTCTTGCTAAACTGCGTTTTATATTTTTATAATCGTCACTAATCCCTTGCTAAACTACGTTACAGAATATAAGAAAACCAAAAACTGAATGACCCAAAATCATAAACTCAAATCACAAAATGCAGATAAATTTAAAACTAAAATACCCTAAAATATATATTCAAGCAACATAATATTTAAATACCAATGTAACGTCCCAAATTTCAAGACAAAATTTTTGCATATTAAAATCGGAGTACAAACACAAAAACCATTTTAATATCATACAATATTCATTCAATGTTTAGAGAACATCGTATCCAAAATCCATGATATCAAATCCAGTACAAAACATATACCAGCGGAAGTCTCAAAAGGACGTGTTATATGCAGTACAGCCACGCTGTGTCCTTTCCCCTATCTGATGAAGTACCTGAAAAACATTTAACCTGAGAGAGTAAGCATAAAGCTTAGTGAGTCTCCCCAAATATCACACATTCCATCACATCACACAATACCACATAATGAGACTCGGTACAGTCCTACCCTCATGGGACTCGGCACCGTCCTACTTTTTCAACATACCACATCGGGACTCAGCACCGTTCTACCCATACCACATATCATCATCGAGACTTGGCACAGCTCGAGTCCTAATTAATGAGACTCGACACGTCCTACCCATAACAAGCATCAAACAATCTACTGCCATAAAAATCATAGGACTATCATCCAATCAAGTAAGACTATACTAGTCTAAGCCAACATTGTAAAACTCGGCCTACCCAGCCGAGTACTTGGACGAGTACTGTGAAATGGGTGTTGTCCGAGACGCTTTTATTGAAATCGGCCAAAAATACTCCGGGGGCTCGGTCAAACTCGGTCAACATCGGTGTTACTCAGTCAAACTCGGTGCTACTCGGTCAACATCGGTGCAACTCGGCCAACCTTGGAATCGATCATACTAGGAAAAACTTGGTCAAACTTAGTCAAACTCGAGACTTTTGAATTTTTTAAAAAATAATAATTATAGTTTTTTTGTAATTAGTTTAAAACATATCATATATTTACTTATTTAATAAACATTTTGTTGTTTAGTTTTAATTTTGTTTAATTCAAATCAAATTTGATGCAACTATGACTATATTCAGTGTTTTAGTATGTATAATCATATAATATGTACGTATTTACCCTATCCGAATACTCGTCGAGTACTCCCCCTAGACCGAATACTCGCTACTCGTTAGTCGACCGATCTGGCACCGCCTAGCGACTTTTGCAACATTGGTCTAAGCACATAATCTCACCCTATGGGTCTCAAGCTACCTACGCATGCAACGTCACCCATAGTATAGAGCGGAGACTCGTTAATCATAGGGCTGAAGTATATATACACACGTCCTTGAGTGCTCAACAACACTAACCTCCTAGATCATCATTAAACATCACCTTGTGACCCAAACCATTCAAAGGTCAACCCCTTAATACATATCTTAAATGCATCAAAGTTTGACCAAAAGTCAAATTGGTCAAAGTCAATGTTCAACGGTCAAAAGTCAGAGCGCACAAGTCGCTTCGCTTTCATGGCCTCATTGTGCCGCTACGGGCCGCGATCCAGAAACGGATTCCCCCTAGAGGTAGCGTCACTATCCCTTGGTGTTAGCGACGCTATCTCTAAACATTCTAACTTTTTTGTGATTTATTAATTCCATTAAGCCAGTAGCTAGGACTCTCCATAAATCATCCATTTAGGCTATTAATGGATAAAAATGTAAACTTTATGGACATGCATGTCCAATACATGTCCAACTCAAACCCTAAGTTAGAAGAGGTCCAAAACATCAAAACTCTTGCATTGCTTGAAGAGAGAGCTTGAGCCTGCTCTCTTTTCTAGTTCAAAGGCTCCATAAATGGTCCAGAAAACGACTAGGAAACCTGGAGTTTCCCTAACTCGAAGAACACAACAAGAATGAGCCAAACATGCCATAATACTCATCTAACTCCTAGATATATGTAAAGAAAACATCAAGTTGGAAACTTTCTTACTTACCGGGGTCCAACTATGAAAAGGATGTTGGATCTTGGCTAGACATTACTTGCTTACACCACTACTTATCTTCTTCTTCCTCAAGCTACACATCAAAGCAAGAAAAGGGCAACAAATCATAAAAAGGATGGCAAGGATCGCTTCTATGGTTTCTTATGGAATGGAGGTCGGTACGAGAGCCGGACATGGGGGTTAGTGCCTTTAAATAGGGCTCAAGGCCCAAGATTTAGGGTTTTAGCATTTCGTCGCGTCATGCCACTAAGCATAGCTGATAACTTAGCTGACAACCGTGCTCTGCATGCAGACTTAAACCCTTCTACGCACCGCTATCACCATGATGATAGTGTCGTGTAGGGTCAGTTCTTCAAAAATACTTAGACTTTAACTTTTAAATTAATATATGGGAAACGAGCTTTACAACCAAATTTTAATATTTGTCTGATTTCAACTGCTTCATATCTTGCATCAATTTGCTTTTGTTTGGCATCTATTGATATAGCTTTCGTGTCGATTTCTACATGCATTTGTTGATGTTTGGCCTCCATTATCCACCTTTCACCTCCATTTTGTCACGTATCTCCTCTCGGATGCGTTAATATTCAACCTACAGATACAAGTTTATATTTATGTAAGAGTGAATTACAAATGCCTAAATAAAATAACGAACATGAATTTAATTTATAATATAAGGCTTTTTTGAGTTTCAAATATGCTTAAATTAAATAAGGTAAATGAAACGTCTTTTTCATAAACGTAGTCATCCATGTGTTTATTTCTTTTTACGCCAAAATCTTATTACACCTATAGTATTGTGCCCTAACTTAAAACATGGCATTTCTCTAAAAGTCCTTAATTTTTGTCCAAAAGTACAAAAAAATCTCAATGCATTAAAACTATAATAGTGTTCATATTAAAACACAACTAATCAAACATTATGATAACATTAGTTTAATACATTAAAAGTTACATATAAACTACATTTGTTCATCTAAATCTTTGAAAACATTAAACTAAGAACTAGGATCATCGGGTGGTCTCATTGAACTCATCAACACATCCATTTGTTCTTTATTCTCTTCATGTTTATTGTAATTGTTGTTGGAACTCATTTTTCATGTCATGCTGACTTTGTTGCATGCCTTGCATTTCTTCACGCAACCGTTGGACCTAAAAAAATGGTAATAACATATTATATATTTAATCCATAATAACAACATGAAATCTTTACATAATAACAACATACTTTACATTTACAATCCATGATAGAATATTTTTATCAATTAAAGCATATTTTATTATACATTTACAATCTATAATAACAATGTACTAAACTATCCATAATATCAACATACTTTAATTTTCATCCATAATAGCATTGAACTTTACATTTATTATCCATAGTAGCAACAAACTTGTATTTCATCCATAATAGCAATATACTTTACCTTTACTATCCATAATAGCAACATACTTTAATTTTCAACCATAATAGCAATACAATAAAATATCTATAGCAACATACTTCAATTATCAACCATAATAGCAACATGATTTAATTTCGTGACATTCAATGATACATCAAGACTAACTTTTTGTAAAACATGATGCAAAAGAAAAAATGGGGACGTTTTTCCGTTCTACTCTAATTAAAATATGTATTTAAATGGTGTATGAATTAGGTGTCACAGTTATTATTATTATTATTATAGGTCTTATATTTATTATTATTATTATTATTATTATTATTATTATTATTATTATTATTATTATTATTATTATTATTATTTCCATAACTATTATTCCTTGCAATATTATCACTATTATTATCAACTAATACACATACTCACAACTTTTACATTCCGGTGTTAAATTAACGGCATTTCACGTTTAACATCATTTTTTCTAACGTCAAATTGACGTTGTTTCACGTTTAACGTAATATTTTTCGTTTTGAAAGATACCCTCGAAATGGTAATAATAAACAAAATAATAATAATAATAATAATAATAATAATAATAATAATAAGTATGAGATGTGTGTGAGTGTAAGGATGCTAATGTGTATGAGTATCAGTATGCTAATGTGTATATGTATAAATGTGTATATGAGTATGCTAATGAGTATATGTATGATAACAATAATTAATTATAAAAACAATTAATGGTAATAATAATAATAACTATTATTATTGTAATAATAATAATAATAATATGTGTATGTGTATATCTATATGTTGTATATGAAAACCACATGTATTTATACACCTCAAAATGATTAATATTGGGATGAGTAACGGGTTCGGACGGTGTACATAATTCTATATCGCATATAAGTATATAACGGTAAACATAAACATTTTAAATAAAGATTTGTACAAACTGAAGCCAAAACAATAGTGTTTGACCTTCGTAAAATGGAAAACAAAAAACAATGTTGGCATTCAGTTGGTAATTACCAATTGCTTACCGTCGAAATTGTAACACAAGTTCATATCTGTCGATAAATACCGACACGGTTACTAACAGTATAACGACGGATTTTTTAGGTCCGAATTTTTGGTGAATAACGCTTTTCTTATAGTGTTATGGGCATGCCCCCAAACAATAAACAACAAACCTCATACTGTCATACAATACTAAATTATGGTAAGCAAATCGAAAAAGTACACTCTTTTTAATATGATAAACCATTTAAAGGAAATTAAGCCCCAAAGGCCCATGGAGTTTCAAGTGGAGAAACTCTAGACGCTTTAGAGTTTAGATGAAGAAATCTGTAAAGTTTATCGTTAGTGGGATCCGATTTATCACCATGAATTCATGATTAATAACAAACTTATCGCATTAAGTTACAAAGAAATTGATTTCATATGCTCATAATTATTTAAAAGAAACAATCTTTGCAAGTCTATTGAGATGGGCTTTCGGTTAGCTTAGGCAGGCAATTACTAGATGTATTGGGTTTGTGAGTTTTCATTGTTTTCTTATAGAGGTTTTCTAGAATCAGGACCGATAATATTTATTTGTTTGTACATCTGATACATAAAATACATACAACAAAATTTTATAAAACAGAACTGGAATAAATTTTCATTTAACAAAAATTCATATTAATACAAACATAAATTTGGAAAAATCATCTAAAACATTCTTTAAAGCAAATACATCAATTATTATATGATAGTCACACATTTTCAATACTTCAAATTGCTAACCTTTGTAACGAATTAACAAGTACTTGTTCCTTTTTTTTCTTTTTGAGCACCCGATGGTTATTATCAAGAAAGCATATTTAAACTCAACAAAAAATAGTTTAAGAAAGAAAGATACAGCCTAAACAGCGAAACACTGAGCTTCCAATTTTCTATTCGGGGACATATGGTAGATGCGATGTGTTCCGACTTCTGAAAAATAAACAAAACAATCTAAAATTTGCGATAGCAAAAATAGAAAAGAAATATCACTATATCTGAAACCTCAAGCTTAATAGTCAATAAATTGTTTTGGGCCTAAAACTTTTAATACCCATTAGATTTCTAATCCCTTTTCAGCCTATTGGACTGGATTTAGTTTATTTGGGCCTAAAACTTTTAAAACCCAATAGAGTTATAAGAAACTTGATGCAGTGACTTCGTTAACCTGTGTTTGGGCCGACTCTGTATAATTTGTTTAAAAAATATTGTATAATTTGATTCATGATTAACGGTTTTTATGTTTGGCTTGTTATTGCGTTTATCATGAAACATATATTTGGAAAGTTTTGATGTTTTCTTGATCATTTGCTCCCCAATTTACTAGTTAAAAAGAAATGTTCATATTTTAGGGTGCGTTTGGTTCACAGAATTTTTATATGAATGAGAATTTGAATGAATTAGAATATGTAACGTGTTTGGTTGACAAGTAATTGAATGAAATAATTTGTTGATTTTTGTTCGGTTTGCAAATTTTATCGAAGGAATTGGAATCAAATGTATATAAAGTGACCAAACTACCCTTTATAAGGCTAAATGTGTCTTTTTAATTGGAGAAAAGAAAACATAAACAATGGAATTTGAAATATTTGTCATTATCTACAGGAATGGTAAATTCAATAATATATGGAATTTGAAGGAATCTTATACAATTCCATTCCATCATATTTTCAATCAAATACGTTTTGAATGAAATTTCTCTTTCCAATTCCATTGAATTCCATTAGAATACTTGAAACAAACACGCCCTTAGTCTTTTAGATGTTATTTTTAATGCATATAGAGAGGACGTGTATTGTTTTGAAATTTATATTACCTAAAGCAAGGACATACTCTTTATAGCTCGAAACGGAAATTTATAATAAGTTTTTGTTTTATTTTAATTTTCCAAAAAATATAAAATTGCAATAGATGAAATTCAAATTTCCATAATTATACTAATTACAATACCATATTCTATTTATATATCTATATAATTCTTGCCACTTTGCAATTGAACCATGCTAACATGCACCTATTAAAAATGTTACCATTCACTATAAACATTTGGTGCTAACTTGCACCAACATTATTTTCCATTTGCCCCATCAAGTTTATTTTTTTATATTTTTGACCAAGAATTTTCTTTTTCATATTTTACCACATCCATTTTTTCTTTATTCCAATTTCTGCCCTCATCATTTTTTTTTTTGTCATTTTTTATAAGTTACCATATCCAAATTTCTATTTTTACAATTTTTGTTTATATTTTCATTTTTATGTGCAAACTCTTTTTATAGTTTTCTCCAATTTATTCTAAGATTTTGTTTTTCCTATTTTATCATAACTTATTTGCACAGAAATATTTTTTCAATGTTAGTATTTATACAAATTTTGTTTCTTTTTTAGATTATTATTTTCTAAAATCTTTGTATATTTTAATTTTTACTTAGAATTGTGATTTTATATATTTTTTTTATGTTTTTTTAGATTTTTTTGATTTTACAAATCGTTTTTTTAATACATTCGTTGTCCAAATTATTTTCTCATAACCGCAGCAATGCACGGTATTATGATGCTAGTTATAAACAAACCGTTCAATGTAAAAATCTTGCAAAAAACCAATTACGTCTGCAAATATGTAGAAACAATTATTTTATTTTATTTGGTTGGTTTGTTATCATATTTGTGATTAAGCAGAGTTCACTAATATTTCATTATATACTCAAAATTTTCTTATACAACATAAGAATACCTCCTGTTTTTAAAGTACCAAGTCCAATACATTTCCACATTATCGACATACATTTCTACATTATATAACTGTAAATTGGATTGGGATTTCTAATTTTCAATACTTTTATAACTAGCATTTCTAGCAATACACTAAGCATATTGTATTCTCACCAAATAATTAGATGACATTTGTAAACATCAAACATCAAAGGGTGAAAAGTCCAGTTACTAATATTTTACATTGAACGATATACTTTCATCACTTTTTTGAGCTAGAAAGCTTAAACATCCCAATTTCTAGCAAAACAATTAGCTCATTCGTTTCAATAAGAATAAACATAGCGACATTCTAAAATCAGGTTCCAACAAATTAATTAACAAGGAATAAGCCATTGACTACAAAAACCTAAGGTTATAATGACGATTATAATATTCACAAGCTTAATCGCAACTTCTTCCTTCTTGTGATTATTGGTACCTGGAAAACAAAATAAATGAAATAGAAATTTTAGCTAAACGGAAATTTAAAAACAAAAACAATGACAGTGCACATTACACGCCTATGCACAAATAAAAACATTTAATCTTTTCTAGAAAGTGACAATTAGCATACACACATAACTCTCTCCGAACAATGCATTGACAATCTTTCAACATAGATGAAGTTAACTACCACCACGAGGCTTGATTGAGATCTAAGATACTAAAGATTAGGACGTGTTTGACAAACTAAATAACCAGACCATTTTAGAGAATATGAGACCGGTATAGTATTGAGATTGGTACTGGAAATTCGGTATTGGTACCACCTGGATCGCTTTTCCTTGATGGATGTATTTTGGGGATAAACCGGTACCCAAACCGAAATAAACCGGTCGCTATTGGCTTTTCTCGGTGTATGGTTTGTTAAAGTTAATGGATGAATTACATAAAAACTTTATATTTTGCGTAGTTTGATGGTTAAACTAATGCTATTATATTTTTAATAGTATTATAAACATATTTTCTCATTTAATACTTTTATCTCATAGTTCTCATAGTTATATTGTTGAGGTGATATTTTATTAAATAACTCACCTTGCATCGTCTTCTTTATGTGACAATTAGTATATTATATATATGAAGTAACTTTTGTAAACTACATTGTTGCTAGGTTTAGACTAGAACATATATGGGTAAGTGGGAACACGGGTTTCAAAAACACACATACATACACATGCAAACACATCATGATTTTATACACACAAACACATAATATATGTTAGAGGCACGGAAGTAAATGGTACGGTATTAGAGCTGGTATTTTCGGTATTTTCCTTGATACCGTCCCGGTTCCCAAACTTCTTCCATTTCAAAAACCGATCCCTGACCATATAAGGTGCAAACGGTATGGGAAAAGTCCGGTATCGGTACGGGACCGGTATGAGATCGGTATTTGGTCCTAATTGCCCACCCCTAGTCTGACTAACCGCGGTAACTAGTCTACAATTCTTGTGTAATCAAAATAGAGCCAAAAGGACAAAATTACCTCTATTAGTTTTTTTTTTTTGAACCGGCAAATCTATCTTACTCCTAATCCTACTCTAATTCACCTATAATCCACATATTCCCCCTAGTGGGGATTGAACCCACAACCTCAAGATTAGAGGACGACGTCTTACCACTTGGCCAAGAGGCCATTGGCACCTCTATTAGTTGATAAAAGAAAATTATATAAATTATAGAAAAATTATTAAAAATTATTTGAAATCTCCTTTTAAGAATTAATTAGCAACCAAAACTTTTAGCAGGAACAATTCCTCGCTATAGGTACATTGAATTTCCCTACTTAACAAAGATTGGGACGTAAAAATTTTACACCAACTATTCAGCAACAATAAATCTTTTAAAAAAAATTAAAAACTTATAGTAAAATCCTCGCAATAGCTCCTTCTATAGTGAGTACAACTTCTCCTCGATATAGCTCAGTATTGTTGTAGTGGAATCTATTAAAAAAGATAGCTAATCAAGTGGTTCAAACTTCAGATGTTGTTCAAATCATAGTCATAATATCATATAGTTCATGGTACGCTCCGGTACGGGAACGTGGAACGGGATCGCAATTCGTTAGGTCCCTAAAGTTCGGTACGATAGCGGGTAGGCTCATTTTGGATCGCTTCGGTATGATGTACCATTTAATGTGGTAGGATGTACCATTTAATATCCTAAACTTCAATATAACTTCAACATACCATTTTTTATTTTAGATCTAGAATTGATTTTAGAACTAGAATACCATTGTTCATTTTAGAACTAGGATTAATTTTTAGAAATAGACAATGTGTAATGTGTTTGTGTATGATTTTGTTCCGGTTAATTGAATGGAAATTGAGAATGGAGGGAAGCGTAATATACGCATGATCACGTAATGTGAAATTGAGTATGGATGAACTTTACAAATTTTGTATTAGTGATCTCATTCCCACATCCGAGTTTTAAAAATGTATCTCAAACCCCGTCTCGTATTGCCAGTTACTGGGATAGTTAGTAACAATCAGGTTTGTAGCTATCGAGTATCTTATTTATGATCTTTATAGGATAAAATTGAGACGTTGGAACTTCTATATCCTAAAACAAGTGTTGTAAAACTTCGTCTACTTGGCTAAGTACTCGGAATCGGGTGTTGTCTGAGCCACATTTATTGGAATCAGTCAAAATACTCGGACTTGGTCAACATCGATGCTACTTTGTCAAACTCGGTGCTACTTGGCCAACATCGGTGCAACTCGGTCAACCTTGGAATCAGTCAAACTCGGAAAAAGTTGGTCAAACTTGAGAAAAAATGGTCAAACTCAGAAACAATCGGTCAAACTCGGAAATTTTGATTGTTTTTTAAAAAATAAATAATTATAATTGTTAAGTATTTAGTTTAGAATATATTATATATTTACTTATTTATTAAACATTTTGTTATTTAATTTTAATATTGTTTAATTCAATTCAAATTTGATGCAGTTACGATTATATTCGGTATTTCGGTGTGTATATTCATATAATATGTACTTACCTAATCCGAGTACTCTTCGAGTACTTCCCGCCTAGGCCGAGTACTCACTTGGTACTTTTGCAACACCGCCTAAAACCAAATCGCAATCTCATCTAGAAAATGATGTGGATTTTTTTTAATAATTATGAATTCTAACAACTTGAACAATTTAATATACAACAAATGTTATATAAATATAATAATCGTAAAAAAATATAAAATAATTGAATTTCATGATAAACTAATTCATATCATAATGTAAATGTTATAGGTGCAATTTTTTTAAAATCTCGACTATTGCTTATATTCTCGAACTTGACTAACATCTTGGGAAGATATTCTATTTTTCTATGAACAAGCTATAAGGCTTGCCAACAAGCATGACTAAACCAAGTATTGGATAACTATCTTAGAACAATTCAATAGCTTGACATGATTATCTTAACCTTGGGTAACATCTCATATAATTTTTTCATTGGTGACTGGATCTTAGCAACCTCAACATCTTGAAGACTTGAACTGATATCCAAGATCTTGGAATTATCTATCATCTTAAACATTTCTTTATGCAATTTATGTAACAAATAATCCGAAAAACTAGGGACGACTAAGACCATGCCAGGAAAATGTTACCGAGAATCATTTGACTCTTGTAGTTCGTTGGTAGTAGTTGGTTAGTTGATAGTTAGTTTTGAACGATTTGTTTATGGTTTTTGGTTTTAATGAAAGGAAGTATTGTGTTTTAAGTTTGTCCTTGATCTATAGTTACATGAGCACTAGATCTGAGTTTTTTACTTTATTTGTAATTGATTTCAGTTTGACTTTTGTTTGTTCCAAGTGTTTGCGATTCTTTGACTATAGAGTGACAATATAGTTGGATAGTTTTATAGACACAAAGTATCAACCATGAACTCCTTGGTTCGACCCTTACTTGCCTAGCTATTAGAGTTTATGAGGTTTTATTATTCTTTACCGCATCAACGACTGCGCACGTCAAATACGTTTTGCAAAGATAATGGAATCAAACAGGAAAGAACTTCACGATTCACTCCCCAAAAAAATGGTTTGGCTGAGAGAAAGAACCGGACCTTAGTCGAAATAGTTAACTGTATATTGAACCAATCAATCTTACCACATAACGTGTGGAGCAAAGCACTGCTGACTGCTTGCTATGTACACAACATGCCCATTAGTTGTGTGATTCCTGCAAGTCCTTATGTGCCGTGGAATGGAAGAAAACCAAACATATACTATCTAAGAGTGTGGGGTTGTAGAGCCTATTATCGAACACCTGATATCGGGAGCTCGGGCTATAAGGAGTATATTCATTGGATATGCTCGGAAAAGCAAGGCTCACTGACTATTGGATGATCGATCAGGTGTTGTAGTTGAATTCGGAGATGTGGAATTCTTTAAGGACAAGTTTTCAAAGAGATGATGGAAATTCAAACCCCATAATAGCTCTAAGTACTTCTCGAGACAATATCTGACCTTATTAAGTTATAGAAGAACCAAGGTGAAGTGCAAAGGGATAGAAAAGAAAAGAATATAAGAGATGATTTTTACTCTTATTTGGTCGAATGAACACAAAAGAAAGTGATGAGAGAGTTCATTTTCTTCATTAATTTAGATGATGATCCTAAGACCTTCAATGAAGCCATGCATATAGGGATGCTCCATTGTAGAAGGAAGCTATAAATGACAAAATAGTTTCACTTATAGGTAATGGTACTTAGGAGTTAGCTGATCTACACAAGGGAAAGAGGTCTGTAGGATCCAAATGGTTTTTCAAGACAAAGTATCATCCAAATGGATCCATATCTGCCTATAAAGCAATATTATTTGCTAAAGGGTACATGCAGAGAGAAGGAATCAATTATTTTCGATACATATGCCCCAGTTGCTAGAATTAGTTCTATTAGAACTCCTATAGAAATATCAACTTTAAAAGGACTGTACATTCATCAAATGGATGTAAATACAACCTTCCTAAATGGTTATCTCAATGATGAGGTTTATTTGGAGCATCCAGAAGCATTTGTGATACCCGGACACGAAAATAAAGTGTGTAGACTTGTTAAATCTTTATATGGTTTGAAACAATCTACCAAATAGTAGCATGCGAGGTTTGACACATTGTGACTGCTTTCAGATTTCAGCACTGACATAGCACAACAGTGCTGACATGTGTATTTATTGTAAATGCACATTTGAATACACAGTCATTATTAGGGGTGTTAAAAAAATATCCATATCCGAAAACTCGATCCGAAAATCATAAAATCCGAATCCAAAATATCTGAAAAGTTGGATATCCGAATTTTCGGATACCCGAATTTTGGATATCTGAATATTCGGATTCGGATACGGATAGCTATTTTTAAAATTTTCGAATAGTTCGTATATCCGATATCCGAAACATATAAACATATATTAGTTATTTTTAAATACTTCTCTAATTTTAAACACATAAATATATATTAATTACTTTTAAATACTTCTCTAATTTGAAGGGTTCAATTAAGTCAAAAAGGCAAAGGAAGGACTGTGCTAGCCTGCTAATGTTAATTAACTAAAAAGTAATGGAATCACAGTTCTTTCCAAAACAAGGCAATTAGTTTATCCTAAATTCTCCTCAACTTCAAGACCTTCAATATTTTTGAAAAAAATTATAATTTATTTGCAATGAAAGACCAAATAGGATTGTACAACGACTGCTTAGATGTTACCCATTGAATTAGCAAGGAATGTAATATTTATGTGGATACCATTCTTAGGAATTGAATGAAAAATTATTCTATACGACACAAATTTTAATTTTTTTCGAAGTATATCAATTTGAGTTGATTTATATAGTTAGTTTTATATCTATTGTTCAATGGTTGAATACTTAAAAAAATTACATTGGTTGGAAATTTGGATATCCGATTATGGTACCCGAATCCGTATCCAAAATTTCGGATACGGATTCGTATACCAAAATTCATTATCTGAATTTTTCGGATATCCGAAATTTAGATATCCGGAAATTCGATATCCAGTTTTGAACAGCCCTTGTCATTATATGTCATATGTTAATCATTCACACCCTGGATAGTATTATTGAGACGAAGAAATACATATCCTCTAAATTTAAGATGAAAGATCTAGGAGAAGTATATACCATACTTGATATCTGTAACGCCCCAAATCCAACATCGAGTATATACAACAAATCAGTACAAATTTGGTTTTTATAATATAATACTCGATGTCTTGGAAGCGACAAATGGATGCCTTCAAGATCGCTCCACGATCAAGCCGGCGTTAGTACACCTAATTTCTGCAAAACACCACAATTAAACATTGTAAGCATAAAGCTTAGTGAATAAGTCTACTGCAACCAAGTATATTCCATAAGGAAATTATGAAGTCTAACCACACATTAAGATCTCACCATTCGTTTACACCAATTTATAAAAGTAACACCAATATTGTAAGCATTTACCGAGAGATATTGGGTTTTCACCAACCCAAATATTGTCACACCCTCAAACCGTATTGGCGGAAACGTTCAAGGGTGGGTGACTTCATGAACAATATCATAACAAAGTTACACAATAGTGAAATCCAAGCAAACAACCATGATTACATAATTGTAAAAGTTACATAGTTCAATGTATCATGTTTCGATTACAATTACTGATGATAACAAAAATATGCAAAATGACGTCGTAACGTCGCTTCAACCACGCTTGTGATTTACCCTTTTTAGTTTCCTGAGAATACAAGTAGTTGAAAAAGTGTCAATAATTAAGTTGGTGAGTTCATAAGATTTTTGTATAAGAAATGTCCTTTGTTTGTAAGCAATAGTGTTGAAAACCAAGAAAATCCAATATTTTCTCATAAAAATGTCCAAGTCTTTAAATCTCAAAGACTAAAATGTAGTATGTAACTGTAGTGTACTTTCGTTGAAATGTGTGTTTCCACGTAAACAATTTATAAAAATATTAAGTTGATTATTTTCCCATGTGAGATACCATATAATCATACTGTGACTAGTTGGCCTGCTGCGACGTTCTTCAGGCGTCGGAATGTTAGACATTTGGACACCTCAGACCTGCCGGTCAAGCTGTAGCTAGCAGCTCAGGTGCGGGGTTGTCAAGCCCCGTATAGATCTATACTCAAATATCGCGCTCTCTTACCGAGACTCTGGTTATATAAATTCAGGACTTATAGTAGGTACTTATAAAAGTACTTTGAAGATTCATCTCACAAAAATGTATGTATTCCAATCAACTTGTTTACGTACGTCTTGTATGTAAAAACTCTTGAAATCGTCCATTATCATTTTTCCCATGATAATATAGTATAGTATAATAATTATATATTTTTATATAATTATTTTTGTCATGTTCAAATGTCATAATAACCTTTTGTTCATAAACTATTCCAATAATAGTCTATTTTTAGTAATTGCGTCGTAATAACCTTATTTTTACGAACGATAGCGAAATAACTTGTTCAAAGATTATAAATATCATCTTTTGAGATATTTCTCACAAAAATAGTGTAATATCTTGATTATAACCATTTTTGCTAGAAATTAGTGCATTTGTTTATAAAAACGTAGTTTTTACTAGTTTTCGTTTTTACAACGTTTTTATTCAAGATCTAGTGTTTTTGTACACTTTATTTGTAGTTTTGTAATCTTTACACATCTTAACATGTCAAAATGTTCATAATACATAGATCTATTCATATTTCATGCCAAAATTCATCTTTATAACATTTTTATCCAAGATCTAACATTTTACACATTTTATTTATAGTTTAGTAACTTTTACACAACATATTATGTATCATTATGAACATCTTTACAAAGATCTACTCATATTTCATGTCAAAGGTATTTTTACCCAAATACTAACTTTATAAACTTGTGTAAATCAACATATATATCATTTAAACACATATAAACTTGAATAAACAACATATATAGTTAAAGAAACTTGTATTCTCCCCCAAAAAGGTTTGAAAACATGAAAATGAGGGGTATGAACTCACCTTGAGTGTGGATCTTAGGATTCCTTGGAAGAAGATTGAAGATTTTGGTTCTAAGACCCGGAAGACCCTTGGACAAAGCTATTATCCAATGGATTTCCGTGAGTATGTATGTATAAAAGAGTATATGAAGGTATTTAGAACTTAAATCACTAGATAATCATAACTTACCAAGAGAGCTTGAAATATCTTTGAAGATGATGAAGCTTGGAACTCAAAGACCCTTGGACCAAACTAATACCCAATGGATATGGATGGATGTTAGTGTGTGTAAAAGGTGTAAAACTTGTGTTATGTAGTATAGAATCAAAATATAAGTGAAAATTACCTCTTGATCTTGAGAAAGAACTTGAAAATGAAATTTTGGAGATGATGATGGTGCTCACGGTTTGGAAGGGAAGAAGAGAAGGAGAGAGTGAGGTGAGAAGGTTTAAGAGGATTTTCTAGTCAAAATGTGAAGATATGATGGTAATTGTCGTGTATAATGAGAAGTTATGGTTTTAGCATTTGTTTATTATATTCCTAAAAGTCACCAACTAGTCTTAGGTGCATGGCTTGATGGATGGATGTGGGTGAAGAGAATCAGCCGAGAGTAGAGAGGAATGAGACAAAAAAAAAATTTATGTTGGTGATAGTTTAAATGAAAATGTATTAGTTTATTAGGATTTTAGTTTAGGGTTTGATTACTTTACATTATATTATCCATAGCCTTTTAAGAACTAGATTGTGACAAGGTGACACAATGATTGTGTTGTGAGATGGTCACCAGCTGATGGGGGTGAGGTAGGGGGGTGGGGGTGGGGTTGGTTTTATAAAAATAGCAATGTACTTATATAAATGTGCAATTTTTATAAAATAGTAAGACATTTTAGTGAAATTTTGTGAGACTTTGACGAAACGAAGTTCTAAATAATTATTTTGTATAAAAACATTGTCAAACATTTATTTTGATTGAAATATAATTCGTTGGGTGTCGGAATACGCGTTTAAGCGCAATATTCTTTCGTTTTCGCGATTTTCGGCATTTTACCGGAAATTGCATTTAGTTTTGAAATTAAATACTAGATATTATTACGTTACTTATCATATGAATTGTTATTTCATAAATGATGTTTAAGGCACCTCATTTTGTAATTTGAGTCCAAACCCTGTGTACATTTATCCGTTCACAACGGTTTAATCGTTATAACTTTCACATATTAACTCCGTTTTCGACGTTCTATATATCCACAGTTTCGTATTTACGAGTAGATAGTTTTATGAATACTATTATTCTCAAAATAATAATTGTACAATTATCGAATTTTTACGCTACAGTAGTCTGCTGTCCGTATTTTCGATTTCTAACCGATTATTGTTGTGATTTAGCATACGTAATACTATAATATTAATAATTCATCGCAAAAGTTATGGAAAATAACTTTTCAACATATAGATTAACGTACGCATCATTTGACTATTGTTGACTTTTGTTGACCAAAATTTACAATTGTCACATCATCTACCCGTTAGAGGGAATTTCGTCCCGAAATTTAACTATTGAGTGGATTCTCAAGGGTTTGGGAAGAGATGTGGATACTTTGCTTCATCTGGTCTTCGCGTTCCCAAGTGAATTCTGGTCCACGCTTGGCACTCCAATGGACCTTGACTATCGGTATACGGCTCTGTTTCGTCCTCTTGATTTCTCTGTCCATGATCTCTACGGGTTCTTCCACAAAAAGAAGGTTCTCGTTCACTTCGATCTCGTCGAGCAGAATGACAAGAGTTTCTTCGGACAGGCATTTCTTTAAGTTGGATACGTGAAAGGTGGGATGGACATTGCTAAGCTCTTGCGGTAATCGAAGTCTGTAGGCTACTGGGCCGATCCTAGCGAGGATCTCAAAGGGCCCAATGTATCTGGGGTTCAGCTTCCCACGCTTTCCAAAGCGTATCATTCCTTTCCATGGCGAGACCTTCAACAATACTCGGTCACCAACTTGGAATTCCAAGGGCTTGCGTCGCTTATCCGCGTAGCTCTTTTGTCGGTCACGAGATGCTTTTAATCGCTCACGGATCTGAACGATTTTCTCAGTTGTCTCTCGTATGATTTCCGGACCGGTGAGAGCGCTGTTAGGTGTTTGGCCTCTGGCTAGTTGAGTATCACCCACTTCGGCCCAGCACAGAGGGGACCTACACTTGCGTCCATATAGAGCTTCAAATGGAGCAGCTTTGATGCTAGTGTGGTAGCTGTTGTTGTAAGAGAATTCAATGAGCGGTAAGTGGGTGTCCCACGCCTTACCGAAGTCTACCACACAGGCTCTCAACATATCTTCCAGCATTTGGATGGTTCTTTCACTTTGGCCATCCGTCTGCGGATGGTAAGCTGTGCTCATGTCAAGCCTGGTTCCCATAGCCTTTTGTAATGATTGCCAAAAGTTTGAAGTGAACCGACTATCTCTATCCGAGATGATTGATCTCGGCACACCGTGCAATTTTACAATTTCTTTGACGTAGAGTCTTGCTAGCTTATCCGTCCTATCACCCTCCCTGATTGGCAGGAAGTGAGCGGATTTAGTTAACATATCGACGATTACCCATATAGTATCTAACCCACCAGTTGTCTTTGGTAATTTGGTTATGAAGTCCATTGTTATCCGCTCCCACTTCCACTCGGATATTGGTGGTTGAACTAGCAAACCCGAGGGCTTTTGGTATTCTACTTTAACTTTGGCGCAAGTCAGGCACTTGCCCACGTAAGTAGCGATTTCTGCCTTCATGTTTGGCCACCAATACAGTTTCTTGAGGTCCAGGTACATTTTGTCGGACCCAGGATGAACGGAGTATCTAGTCTTGTGAGCTTCATTCATGATAATGTCTTTGTTTCCACCGAATTTCGGTGTCCAGATTCGATTCATGAGGTAACGAGCTCCGTCATCCTTAACTTCAAGGTTTTTATCCATCCCTCGCAAGGCTTCATTTGCGACGTTTTCTGGTTTTAAGGCTTCTAGCTGCGCCTCTTTGATCTGAGTGGGTAAGTGGGAATGGATCGTCATTGTTAATGATTTCACTCGGCGGCCCGAGTACTCCTTTTGACTGAGGGCATCAGCTACCACGTTGGCCTTCCCTGGGTGATAACGAATTTCGCATTCGTAGTCACTTAGTAGCTCCATCCAACGTCGTTGCCTCATATTGAGTTCTTTTTGGTTGAGGATATGCTGGAGACTCTTATGGTCGGTGTATACTGTACATTCTGTGCCGTACAGGTAGTGCCTCCAGATCTTCAATGCGAACACTACTGCTCCCAACTCGAGGTCATGGGTAGTGTAGTTGACCTCGTGAGTTTTAAGTTGTCTTGAAGCGTAAGCAATGACCTTTCCTCTCTGCATGAGTACACAGCCCAGACCCTGATTCGATGCGTCGCAATAGACCACAAAGTCTTCTGTTCCTTCTGGAAGGGACAGAATAGGAGCACTGCCTAAAGCTTTCTTTAGGGTCTGGAAGGCGGCGTCTTGATTATCTCCCCACTTGAACGTTACACCCTTCTATGTCAGGGTGGTAAGTGGCTTTGCAATTTTGGAGAAATTCTGTATGAATCTTCGGTAATAGCCAGCAAGGCCCAAAAACTGACGGATTTCAGTCGTAGTTCTTCTTGCTTTCCAGCTTTCGATGGCTTTGATTTTCGAAGGATCCACATGTATCCCTTCTTTGCTGACTACGTGGCCTAGGAAGTCCACTTTTCGAAGCCAAAATTCGCATTTCGAAAATTTCGCATACAGCCTCTCCGCTCTTAACGTCTCCAAAACTTGTCGTAAGTGTTGGCTATGTTCCTCCTTGCTTCGTGAATAAATAAGTATGTCGTCAATGAATACTATCACGAATTTATCTAGGTAAGGTCGGCATACTCGGTTCATCAGATCCATGAACACTGCGGGCGCATTGGTTAATCCGAAGGGCATCACAACGAATTCATAATGGCCATAGCGAGTTCTGAATGCCGTTTTAGGAACATCTTCTTCTTGAACTTTGAGTTGGTGATATCCCGACCTCAGATCGATTTTTGAGAAATAACTTGCTCCTTGGAGTTGATCGAACAGGTCATCAATTCGGGGTAGCGGATATCGGTTCTTGATGGTGAGCTTGTTCAACTCCCGATAGTCAATGCACATACGGAATGATCCATCCTTCTTCTTCACGAACAAGACCGGTGCTCCCCAAGGTGAGAAGCTCGGCCTGATGAACCCTTTACTTAGCAGTTCGTTTAGTTGGCTGGATAATTCTTGCATTTCTGCCGGGGCTAATCGGTAAGGTGCTTTTGCTACCGGGGTGGCTCCTGGAATCAAATCGATTCTGAACTCGACTTGTCGTGCGGGTGGTACTCCTGGAAGATATTCTGGGAACACATCGGAAAAGTCGCAGACTTCGGGGATTTCTTTGATGTTCTTTACTTCTTTCTTTTCGTCAACAACGTGGGCTAAGAAGGCATGGTATCTCTTATGTAGGTATTTTCGGGCTTTGATGCAAGATACGATTCGGAGGCTGGTACTGGGTTTATCACCGTAGACAACAAGGGTCTTGTCATCTGGCAGATGAAGTCGGATTCCTCGTTCGTAACACATGATGTCGGCATGATGGGGAATTAGCCAATCCATACCAACAATCACGTCAAAACTTCCTATTTTAACGGGCATTAAATCGATTTGAAAAGAGTGATCATCCAGGGTAAGTGTACAGCCTACGTATATGTTGTTTGTGCTTTCTGTTTTTCCATTAGCCATTTCTACTGTAAATGTTTCATTGAGTGGTTGAGGTTTTTGTTTTAGTAAGTATTTAAACTCGTGGCTTACGAAACTCCTCTCCGCACCGCTATCGAATAGTATACAAGCATATGAATTATTGACGAGGAACGTACCGGTAACCACGGTAGGATCCTCTACCGCTTCCGCACGTCCCATAGCTAGGACTCTTCCATTTCTCCCCACATTCTTCGTTTTCGGGCAGTCACGCTTATAATGCCCCATCTCGCCACATCCATAACAAGCTTGACTCACCCCGACATTAGTGGCTTGAGTGGCTTGTGGGGTTGGCGTCCTGCAGAATCGGGCTGTGTGGCCCTTCTTGTTACAGTTCAAACAGTGCATTTCCCTGCAGGCTCCAGTATGGTGGAAATTGCACTTGTTGCACTTGGGTAGCGTCCCAATGTATTGTTTGGTGGTTGTTGAGGCGTTCGGGATAGTGGCTGCATGAACTGCCACAATCTGTTGTTTTTTCGCACCATCTTGATTTGGTTGGTTTCTCCCCCTATTCCATGGTTTCCTCTTGTGATCTCTTTCTTTTGGCTGTTCGGTCTTTTGGGTCATGGTTCCCTGGCGTATCCCATGGTCGACTAACCGCTGGGCCAATCGTTTGGCGCTGTCAAAAGTGGCGGGACTTGCGGCTTCTACATTCCCTTCGATTAGAGGAGATAGCCCCCAGATGTAGCGTTCTACTTTTATAGACTCCGGTGTGACCATGGTTGGGCAGAGTGTTGCCAGATCGTTGAATCGGTTTGTGTAAGCGTTTAGATTCGAACCTTTCATTGTGAGGTTCCACAGCTCTTGTTCCAACTTTTGGATTTCTCCCCTGGGGCAGTATTCCTTCATCAACATCGTCTTTAATCCTTCCCAGCCTATCGAGTTTGCCACTGGGAGTGTCATCGCCTTGACATGGGCCTTCCACCAAGACATAGCCGTCTCAACAAAAGTGCAGGCAGCGAACTTGACTTTCATTTCTTCTGAACATGCAGTGATATCGAAGATCGACTCGGTCTTCTCGATCCACCTTGTGAGAGAAAGGACACCACCGGTGCCGTGGAAAGTTATCGGTTTGCAACTGACAAAATCTTTGTAGGTGCACGTTCGGGAATGGCTTGATGTTTCCCCATTGGTGGAATCGTTGGTGCCGTTTCCACTTCCGTTTCCATTTGTCCCGTTGGTGTTAATATGGGCGACAGCTGCGGTCACGGCTGCCGTGACAGCGGCTTGAAATGTCGTCGAGTCCATCATAGGCGCTTCAGGGGTTGCGATCGGTGCGCGTCTGGCGTTTCTTCGGCGAGGTGGCATATTTCTGCCACAAGGATTCAAGATTTGACGTTGGTTAGTTTCTGGAAGGGTCGTTATAAGTATATTGTCATTAGGATGTGATGTTCTCATTGCAAGTTTATCCTTGTTCTATTCTTTTCATCAGTTGAAATCATAAACCAGTATCAAACATACATATCAAATATTTGTACAATGTTCATAAATAAACCATGTCATTATGTTAATAATAATTTGTAGCGTTACATGGTTTTTAAGATGGAAAATTTGACCTTCGCAGAGGCCTACAGAGCGATAAAAATCAACAGCGTAACGGCTTACAAAAAGTGTAGTCACTTGATTGTAGAGCCGTGCCTACGTACAATAGTGAGTCGCACATAACGCGTACTCATAGATGTCCTAGTCTATATCAAAACTTGAGTAGTATAAGTACTACTCATGATGAACCTGACCTCCTAGTCCCGCGTAGTGCGTCCACCTGCGCCCTGAGCTCAGCAGCTTCGCGCTCGGCCTCCTCAGCTCTCCACTCAATATCTCGTATTCTCTGCTCAGAATCTGATATTCGCTCAATAGCCTCGCGCCACATCCCCAGGGCTGTCTGTACGTCCTCCTCGAGGGTGTCGAGTCGTCTAGCGGTATGGCCGCGGGTCTCGTCTAAACGTCGGAGGCGTGCCGCGGTGACCTCAGCGGTGGCCCCCATGTCCATAATCTGACTGGTGGTCACCCTGATCTGCTCCTCATGGCGCCTGATGCGTCCGACCATGGTGGGTAGGCCTCGGCCTGCGTAGCCCCCTCTGCTGAGGTCGTAGTGATCGTAGAATAGGTGATATGGGGGTCGCAAGTCCTGCTCGCGGCTCCAAACACGTATCTGCTCTGCCCAATCTGGTGTCGGGCCCTGAAGAGGTTCTTCTATTAGTAAGGGGCGGTGAATGGGAAGTACCCTCTTTCAGGTGTACGCATCCATAACGGGCCACCAGGGTGGCGATATACCTGAAACAGTGGTGGTGGCGGTGGTGCATGTAAGCTGCGGACTGGATGACGAGGGTCGATGACTTCTGGTTCATCTTTGGGCTCTTCCTCGTCCCACTGGTCTTCTTCTTCCATCTCCTCGCCCTCTTCCTGATCCTCCTCGAAGTCCTCTTCTGGATCCTCCTCGAAGTCCCCTTCCGGATCTCCGTTGATCCATCCGTTATTTCCCTCGTCGGGGAAATAAGGATCTCCGGGTAAATGGAAGCCTGCCATGATGTCTGTGCGGAGAGTGGGGTGTAAGAAGTATATAAAGGGGATCCTTAAATACACGTATATATATATATATATATATATATATATATATATATATATATATATATATATATATATATATATATATATATATATATAACTAAGTAATGTACACAAAATACTCATATAGTATTTTAACTTCATGTTTAGTTCTATAGCGTCATAAAATACTCCTATAGTATTTTAAATTTCATGTTTTGTTCTTTTAGTTACTGGTAAGTGCTCGGACTTGTTGTTCGCCACGACTATTCCTAAGTATACGTTAATCATATCTTGGATCAATACAGTTGATCAGGCTCTATTCATCCAAGACATCATTACCAAACACTTAGGCCTATCCGTAGCGTTCAACTCATCTTACCACTTTTGTATGTTTTCGTTATGATATGGTTCTAGTATGTATGTATGTACTTATACTTTTATAAAAATTATCGTTGTAATTTTAAAAGTATACTTGTACGAAAAAAAATGTTTTCGAGAGTTTTAGTCCCATTGTATTTATAGTTGTATATCTTTAAATGGATTGATATACTTAGTTCACTATAAACAATGCTCTGATACCAATCTGTCACACCCTCAAACCGTATTGGCAGAAACGTTCAAGGGTGGGTGACTTCATGAACAATATCATAACAAAGTTACACAATAGTGAAATCCAAGCAAACAACCATGATTACATAATTGTAAAAGTTACATAGTTCAATGTATCATGTTTCGATTACAATTACTGATGATAACAAAAATATGCAAAATGACGTCGTAACGTCGCTTCAACCACGCTTGTGATTTACCCTTTTTAGTTTCCTGAGAATACAAGTAGTTGAAAAAGTGTCAACAATTAAGTTGGTGAGTTCATAAGATTTTTGTATAAGAAATGTCCTTTGTTTGTAAGCAATAGTGTTGAAAACCAAGAAAATCCAATATTTTCTCATAAAAATGTCAAAGTCTTTAAATCTCAAAGACTAAAATGTAGTATGTAACTGTAGTGTACTTTCGTTGAAATGTGTGTTTCCACGTAAACAATTTATAAAAATATTAAGTTGATTATTTTCCCATGTGAGATACCATATAATCATACTGTGACTAGTTGGCCTGCTGCGACGTTCTTCAGGCGTCGGAATGTTAGACATTTGGACACCTCAGACCTGCCGGTCAAGCTGTAGCTAGCAGCTCAGGTGCGGGGTTGTCAAGCCCCGTATAGATCTATACTCAAATATCGCGCTCTCTTACCGAGACTCTGGTTATATAAATTCAGGACTTATAGTAGGTACTTATAAAAGTACTTTGAAGATTCATCTCACAAAAATGTATGTATTCCAATCAACTTGTTTACGTACGTCTTGTATGTAAAAACTCTTGAAATCGTCCATTATCATTTTTCCCATGATAATATAGTATAGTATAATAATTATATATTTTTATATAATTATTTTTGTCATGTTCAAATGTCATAATAACCTTTTGTTCATAAACTATTCCAATAATAGTCTATTTTTAGTAATTGCGTCGTAATAACCTTATTTTTACGAACGATAGCGAAATAACTTGTTCAAAGATTATAAATATCATTTTTTGAGATATTTCTCACAAAAATAGTGTAATATCTTGATTATAACCATTTTTGCTAGAAAATAGTGCATTTGTTTATAAAAACGTAGTTTTTACTAGTTTTCGTTTTTATAACGTTTTTATTCAAGATCTAGTGTTTTTGTACACTTTATTTGTAGTTTTGTAATCTTTACACATCTTAACATGTCAAAATGTTCATAATACATAGATCTATTCATATTTCATGCCAAAATTCATCTTTATAACATTTTTATCCAAGATCTAACATTTTACACATTTTATTTATAGTTTAGTAACTTTTACACAACATATTATGTATCATTATGAACATCTTTACAAAGATCTACTCATATTTCATGTCAAAGGTATTTTTACCCAAATACTAACTTTATAAACTTGTGTAAATCAACATATATATCATTTAAACACATATAAACTTGAATAAACAACATATATAGTTAAAGAAACTTGTATTCTCCCCCAAAAAGGTTTGAAAACATGAAAATGAGGGGTATGAACTCACCTTGAGTGTGGATCTTAGGATTCCTTGGAAGAAGATTGGAGATTTTGGTTCTAAGACCCGGAAGACCCTTGGACAAAGCTATTATCCAATGGATTTCCGTGAGTATGTATGTATAAAAGAGTATATGAAGGTATTTAGAACTTAAATCACTAGATAATCATAACTTACCAAGAGAGCTTGAAAGATCTTTGAAGATGATGAAGCTTGGAACTCAAAGACCCTTGGACCAAACTAATACCCAATGGATATGGATGGATGTTAGTGTGTGTAAAAGGTGTAAAACTTGTGTTATGTAGTATAGAATCAAAATATAAGTGAAAATTACCTCTTGATCTTGAGAAAGAACTTGAAAATGAAATTTTGGAGATGATGATGGTGCTCACGGTTTGGAAGGGAAGAAGAGAAGGAGAGAGTGAGGTGAGAAGGTTTAAGAGGATTTTCTAGTCAAAAGGTGAAGATATGATGGTAATTGTCGTGTATAATGAGAAGTTATGGTTTTAGCATTTGTTTATTATATTCCTAAAAGTCACCAACTAGTCTTAGGTGCATGGCTTGATGGATGGATGTGGGTGAAGAGAATCAGCCGAGAGTAGAGAGGAATGAGACAAAAAAAAAATTGTGTTGGTGATAGTTTAAATGAAAATGTATTAGTTTATTAGGATTTTAGTTTAGAGTTTGATTACTTTACATTATATTATCCATAGCCTTTTAAGAACTAGATTGTGACAAGGTGACACAATGATTGTGTTGTGAGATGGTCACCAGCTGATGGGGGTGAGGTAGGGGGGTGGGGGTGGGGTTGGTTTTATAAAAATAGCAATGCTTATATAAATGTGCAATTTTTATAAAATAGTAAGACGTTTTAGTGAAATTTTATGAGACTTTGACGAAACGAAGTTCTAAATAATTATTTTGTATAAAAACATTGTCAAACATTTATTTTGATTGAAATATAATTCGTTGGGTGTCGGAATACGCGTTTAAGCGCAGTATCCTTTCGTTTTCGCGATTTTCGGCATTTTACCAGAAATTGCATTTAGCTTTGAAATTAAATACTAGATATTATTACGTTACTTATCATATGAATTGTTATTTCATATATGATGTTTAAGGCACCTCATTTTGTAATTTGAGTCCAAACCCTGTGTACATTTATCCGTTCACAGCGGTTTAATCGTTATAACTTTCACATATGAACTCCGTTTTCGACGTTCTATATATCCACAGTTTCGTATTTACGAGTAGATAGTTTTATGAATACTATTATTCTCAAAATAATAATTGTACGATTATCGAATTTTTACGCTACAGTAGTCTGCTGTCCGTATTTTCGATTTCTAACCGATTATTGTTGTGATTTAGCATACGTAATACTATAATATTAATAATTCATCGCAAAAGTTATGGAAAATAACTTTTCAACATATAGATTAACGTACGCGTCGTTTGACTACAGTTGACTTTTGTTGACCAAAATTTACAATTATCACAAATATCTACCGCCAACCTTCAGTTACACCAATTTATCACCAGTCTTTGGTTACACCGAATAGTTGCAATAAAATCGTTAAGCAACCATTTGAACATCATATAAAACACACCACCTAATATAACCACCTACGATTACACCACTCGTATTTAGAAACAATTATTCTTAGAGTTTCACCTATATCAACACATAATGTCATTAATGCTATTATTCACCAAGGTATTAAACCTAACACCATCATACTATATATATACACACACACACACACACACACACACATATATATATATATATATATATATATATATATATATATATATATATATATACACACACACACACACAAAACATAGCATACAACAAAACACCAGTCAAAGTTGAGTAAAGTTACTCACCTGTAGTCCAAGTTCCAAAAGTAAGCTATATTTGATGTTTATAAGCTCCCCTATTCCTTCTTGTCTACAACGAAATGGTGCGATTTAGACACACTTTGCACTTCCCATGACACATCGGGCGCTGGGATCTGAGGAGTTCTTATTTTTAGCAGGGTACGAGTCAAATCGGGTTTGACGACCCAATTAATGGGTTAACCGCCATTGACTTCGTGGATAGAGTCCAGGAAATTTCTAGAAGTCACCAGTAAGGATGAGCATATATAACAAAAAAACCGAATCGAACTGAAACGATCGAATCCGAACCGAATCGGTATCGAATATACATATTCGGTTCGGTCTTTGGTTTTTAAAAAATGCTAATTCGGATTTGGTCCCGTTCGATTTTGGTCTGGTCCCAGACCATGATTACCCCTAACACTACTTTTGATCATGAAAAACCGAACTGAACCGAAAACCAACCATAACCAACCGAAAAGCGACCAAATATACATATTCTGTTCGATCTTTGTTTTAAAAAATGCTAATTCGGTTTCGATCCTATCCCAGGACCACGCTCGCCATTAGTCACCTTAATCAGATAACGACCATATTTGAATTCAGTGAGGATATCCGGTATTCAAATTTTGAATTGCTGAGTGGATTTTTATCTAGAATTCGAATTCCTAAATTTGAATTTCAAAATTTAAATTTGTAGGCATCTAGAATTTTCCAGCTAGTATAAATAAGGCATCTTGGGTTTCATTAATTCAAACCCCAGAAAACGAATCTGCTTTCCTCTCTCCCTCTGCGATCCAGTTTCTTCTGGTTTCTAAGTATTCGCTTTCCGTTTATCTGTTCATCCAAATCTGTTGGAACGAACGTTACTCTATATGAAATCGTAGGCTTTTTACGCTGACAGTTTACAAGCGATGAATGTAGTAAAAACCTTTAAGGACAAGAGTTCTTCCATGTAGTCATACAAGTCAATAATCAGCGATCTTAAGGTTGGTTTTATATTTCCGTTCTGTCCTTTATTTCGTCTGACAACGGGATCGTCTGCCTCCACTCATTTCTTATAATCAGATCTGATCGAGAATGATCAAACTGATTTCCGGACGAAACTCGGTAATTAATAATAATAATAATAATAATAGAACATATTATTAGCAACCAATCAATATATAATTCTTAATAGTATTTATCGATCCTTTAGCTTTGAATTTTGCTTCTATTCAGAATTAGATCTCACTTCGAATTGTCTGTCAATCAAGTCAGATATATATATATATATATATATATATATATATATATATATATATATATATATATATATATATATATATATATATATATATATATATATATATATATATATCTATACTATACTATAAACCATATATAAATTACAACCCTCTTATGCATAATTGTATTAATTTTTAAGATAGTACAAATTATAATACACAATGCATAACTTATCAAACATATTGTACAATCCAGTGATGCTTTGAAAAAAGCATAAGGAATCAATGGCTCATATTACATCCAGGAAAAGAGAATTGACATGATCACCATTTCAAAATTTGACTCCCTCCAAAAAAATTTATTACCAAAATTACACTATAAATAAAGAATTCTAATTCACAATTTCTTCACTCCATTGCAAAGATTTGCTCTATCATTTCATTCTCAAATTCCTGCTCATTGATAAATTTCTGCAAAAAATCAAGATTATGAATGATAATTATATTTCTGCATAACATGATTATAATTTCATCTAGCCATGCTTTTATTAGTCATTTTAATTTCTACAATGTTAATTGAAATTCTGCATAAATAACAACAAATTATAATTGATGTCTTTTTGCTTACATGATGCTGTAATTGTTGGTCTTTTGCAGGTACTAGATATTGTTGCTTATTTCATTTAAAGGTATGCATTTCTATCAACAACTAAAGAATACATTTTCAGTTTAATACCACATATGAGCATAGTAGTTATCCTTTTTTAAAAACTTTTAACTAATAAGCAAGTTATATACATGTGACTGAAATCAAACCTTTTATCATTCTTAGCAGAAAATCAGGAACCAAACCTAAAAAAGTAGCAAACATCATCCACCTGCAGCAAATATGGTGTTAGTGGTGGTGCTAAATCGAATACCCAGATACTGAAACTTGATCTTACTGTTGGAGTTTTGCAATAAGTTTTTCAAAATCCGCATCTGAGCAAGGCCTGTAACAAGTTTCTGCACAACACCAAGGTATTTCGCAGAGATCTAACCTGTTTCTACTTGCGAACAAAAGTTTATGCTACACTGATTTGTCTTTTTATTTGCAAGGTTGTGACATGTTTCTGCACAAGAAAAGAAGTTTATGTTACACAGTAAGATGTTACACATTCAAATCAAATTAATTATTATAAACTAATTGGTGGTAGTTTTCTGAACCATGTAGATAATATAACTACTGAATTCAAGTAAGATGATAACCACATAAGCATCATAAGAAAGGATTGCAAACAATCTAAGATAGGGTAAATGTTTGCTTTTCAAATTCTGGTTGATTAAGGCATCAAGAACATCACACCAGAACAATCAGACAGAAAAATAATCATTAAATTAAATGAGTGTAGAGATTATCGAAGAACAAACAATATTTCCAGATTCATAACCAAGCCAAAACGGAATATCCCTTTATCGATGAAGCCCTAATCACAAAAATAAAAACATATTATAAAGCCTGGTATTCAATAAAGGATTAGTAAATGGAAATATATAAATTATGTCAAAAACATATCCATCCGATAACATTCATCGGACCTTCATCAAACTAATAATATCAAAATCAGTATCCAGAATAAGAAAATCAGAATCCAAATCAGAAATACGAAAAAATTAACTAAAACTCCTTTCAATCCCAGATCAGAAATACGAAAAAATTAGCTAAAACTTCTTGCAATCCCATATCAGAAATACGAAAAAATTAACTAAAACTTCTTGCAATCAGCAATACGAAAAAATTAACTAAAACTTCTTGCTGAACTGGTTGTCGATCGGAAGCAAAAATAACCTCAAAATAGTGGGATGCAGTGGGATACCCCTCGAGTTGAGGTCTGAACCGTCGAAAGCTTCAATTGGAGAAGAGAGTTTCAATCGGTTTCAAGGATATGGTCAACGAGAGAAGAAGAACAACAATACAATCACCGGATCTCACACACGAGAAGGAGAGCTTCAATCCTTAACCCACTATCACCGGATCTCACAGTCGATCGGAAGCAGTGGGATGCCCCTCGAGTTGTCGATCTGAACCGGTTGTCGATCGGAATCGGTGGATGTGGAAGTATCACCAGGAACAAATCGAACGGAGGTGAAGCATGGCAGATCAGAGCAAGGATTGAGTTGGCAGATCGGAGCAAGGATTGAGTTGGCAGATTTGACGCGTGAAAGGCTAGGAAGGAGACCGGAGAAGCGAACGGCTACGAAGCAGATCAGATCGGATGAAGACGGCTAGGAAGCAGATCGGATCGGATGAAGGCGGTCTTGGTGAAGCAGATCTTGACGGGATCGGTAGCATGTTGATCGGTAAATGAGGTGACTTTTGGATCGGATGACTAGTTATGGTAGATCTGTAGCGGATCGGTGGTCGGAGGCAACGCCGTTGGCCGGTGTTCTGCCGAACCAAACTGTTATGGTGGAGGCGGGGAAGGAGAATTTTAGAGAGACGGAGAAGGTGGAGGCGCACATGTATTAGGTATTATTGCATATGATTTGTGGTTAAAACATTAGATTCCCATCAGCTATGTTTGGCTAATTTTATGTGATTATATCATTTTAAATATCCAAATCACACGCTGTCAAATGTTCTAAGAGTATATAAATAAACGTCAAATTATATATATGCCCCTCTAATATCTAAATATTGTATCACGCGGGTACCACTAATTATTGCGCATGAATTGTCGTTGATGTATTTTAATAACTTTTCTTAAAAGCATTTAGAAAGATACAAAGCATGATTTTTTTTTCCTTCCCTTTGGGCAACTAATTATTGCGCGTGAATTGTCGTCATTCCTAGAAATGATTTCGATTATTTTACTTCTTTATTCTGTATAAAAAACACAGCACATGGAAAACTATATTCCCTGATATTTTAGATACTTGTGAGTTGTGATCGATGGACTCATAGTAAATGATTACTATGGTCTTTGAGTATTTATATTTGTATGTATGCCATAGTAAGATTCGATATATATTTTGCAATATACACAAGATAATATTAAAAAAAGAACATCAAGGATTTAGAAATCTATCGTCATTAAGGTAGAAAGATGGATGGTGAAATTGAATATATTTTTATCCGGTTATTTCAAAATACAAGGGCCACAACAAAAAAAAATATATTTGCATCTAACCAAGATTTATCAGGCTATTTCAAAAAAAAAAAAAAAGACAACTTATTTTATTTTTAATTTTTAAAAAAGACAACGCATTTAAAAAATATATATTTGCATCTAACCAAGATTTGTCAGAAGAAAACTAATTGTCACTCGAAACTATTACTCGAAATGAAAACAAATGTACTTTTATTTTTCATCCAAAATTACAACATATTTTTCTCTATAACAAACATATGGAATTCCCGTAAAATGATACCAAAATATTGGGAAAACAAATTGTCGAAAGGAAACTACTCGCCGTCCGCCGCATTGCGCGGGTACGCAGCTAGTATATATATATATATATATATATATATATATATATATATATATATATATATATATATATATATATATATATATATATATATATATATATATATATATATATATATATAGAGTTAGGATCCGGTAGGAATCCAAAATCCGGTAGGAACCGCGAGAACTCTTCTCGTCCAATCATTCTTCTAAGAGCAATAACGTCAAACATCTTCCTTCGACGTGACGTAATCACGTGCGACGCACGTCCACGGAACGAAATACGGACTCGAGGATACGATCATATGTGACGCATGTTCGTCCAACATGATTTAAGTGGGGTTTTTTCTCATTTTTTTTCCTTTTTTGTTTTTTTTTGTTTTTTTGTTTTTTTATTTTTTATTTATTTTTTTCAAAAAAAAAAATTTTTTCAATTTTTTTTATTTTCGATTATACTCGGTTTTTGGTGTTTTATTTTTTTATTATTTTGATTTATTTTATTTATTTTAATTTTTTTAATTTTTAATTTTTTTTTAATGCAACAGTACTCGATTTTTTTTTCATTTTTGATGTATATGTTTTAATTTTTAATATTTTTAATCTTAATTTTAACGTTTTTTTCGTATTTTTCATCTAATCATTTTAGATCATGATATTTTTAATCATAACGTTTTGAATCATGTATTTTTGGATCATAACATTTTGGATCATAGTTTTTTTGCATCTTGGATCATAAGTTTTGAATCATTTTGTCGTTGTTTATTTTTTTAAACTCGTTTTGAATCATAACGGGTTTTGGATCTTTGATCATAACGAATTTTAAATCTTGGATCATAAGTTTTGAATCATAAACATATTTTGGTTTTAATATTTTTGGATCATGTATATTTTTTTGCTATTTTGATGAGTTTTTTTACTTTAAAATATAAAAATGAACACTTAAAAAAACTTTTTTTCAAATTTTTGTTTTTAAAAACTTACTAATATGATGTCTAGAATGATGTCTTAAATTTTATAATTTTTTGATAATTTTTTTAATTTTTTGATTTTTTATAAAAATAAAAAATAAATTTTTTTTTTTAATTTTCATGACGGTGCTTGTTTTGTAGAATTTTATTTTACAATGAAAAAAAAAGTTATGTCCCAAAACTAAGCGGGGGAATTAAAAAAAACCTAGCAAACAATATGGCGACAAGTGTCGCAATCTGGTGGGGGGTCTCGTTTCAATTATTATATTACCCTTATTAATTTGTATTATCCACCCAATAGTTTTGATTTTTAGACAAGTAGCCCCCAAGCTTTTAAGATGTGACATTTTATTCACATTGTATCTTATCCATCCATTTTTCAAGATTAAAGGTCCAGATTTGTCCTTACGGTTCTTACCAGATTTTGGATTCTTACACGATCTTCCTTATATATATATATATATATATATATATATATATATATATATATATATATATATATATATATATATATATATATATATATATATATATATATATATATATATTGATAGTATAGGTCTGCCGGCCGACCTACTACTTTCCAGCGTGGACTTTCCAGCGTGGACTTTCCAGTGTGGACTTTCCGGCATGGATTGCCTTCCAGCGCCGGGTTGCTTTGCCTGTCGGCCGGCCCAGCAGTGCTGCCGGCTAGCTGGGCCTGAGTTGGGCTGGCCCAAGGCCTGACCTAATTGTTCCCTATAAATAGAACATGAGGGAACCCTAATTCCCTAAGTTATCAGCCTCCACTTCTCTCCTCTACACACAAGAATGATTCTCTCTGGCCAAGGGAGATCATCCCTCATGATTCTCCACACTAACTTGATCGTCGGAGCCGTCTCCCGGGGCTCACGCCCTGGGGCGGTTCTAACGGTTTTTGTTCTTTGATGGCAGCTAGGAACCGAGTCGGGAACCAGCTGACGGCACCACATCGGATCCACGATCCAGATCCAACACCAAGACCCGACCCTCGGGGCCGAGTTCGCATTATATATATATATATATATATATATATATATATATATATATATATATATATATATATATATATATATATATATATATATATATGAGCAATCGGGTGAGGACTATTCTTAAAGTGAGGACACGTGAGGACACCTAAAAAATTGAAAAAAAATAAAACAAAAATATAAATAATAAAATGGATCATAGTACTATATTGGAGGAAAAAAAATTCGAAAAAAACTTTTGGATCTTTATTTTTTTTATAATGAAACAATGATCCACAAAATAAAAATTTTTGTGTATCATTACTGTTTCTTAATGATCCAAAAAAATTTTCCCAAATTTTTTTGATAATGATATAGTACTATTCTCGATTTTATTATTTGTATTATTTTATATTTTTTTCAATTTTTTTAAGGTGTCCTTACGAGTCCTCACCGAAAAAAGTGTCCTTATCGGAACGGGACCATATATATATATATATATATATATATATATATATATATATATATATATATATATATATATATATATATTGGTTTTTTCTATGAAAATACCAAATGAAAAGCAAAGTGGGTGGTCTCATCACTCAAGTGCACCCTTCACTTACCTCCTCACTTCTTGTTCAAATTACTAGGGTTGTAAACAAACCGAACGAACACGAACGAGAGCTTGTTCAAGTTTGTTCGTTTAAGTTAGCCGAACAAACACGAACGGATAAACGAACGAGTTTATTGTTCATGTTTGTTCGTCTCATTCATTTAACAAATTATCTAGTTCATGTTCATTCGTTTATGTTCATGAACATGCTAAACGAACATAAACGAACAAACATAAACTAATAGAGATAAACAAACTCATATGAACATATAATATTGTAATATAATCAAACACGTTTGAACATATATAAACATAAAATGAAGTTAAATTAACAAACATAAACAAACAACATTAATGAATGTTCACCAATATAATTGAACGAACGATATCATTGTTCATGTTTGGTCATTTAACTAAACGAACTATAATTTATGTTAATGTTCGTTCATTTATTAAATAAACGAACATAAACGAACCTCCCATCAAACAATTCACAAATGAATCGTTGAACGTTCAGTTTGTTCAGCCCTACGAATTAACCCTCACTTTACCTTTCATATTCATCCGCCCCTTCAAACGAGTTATAGACAGGGCCGGTCCTGAGCAAGTGCGAGGTGTGCTACTCACAGGGCTCGTGTCGTCTGGCGGCCTAAAATTTTTATATGTTAACAGTATACATATTTTATATTTACTGAGTTTGCGAATATGATTCATAAAAAATAGTTTGATCAAGTGGTAGAGGTGCTGGATCTTAGAATATAAGGCTACTGTCACGGGCTAAATTTTCGTGACCGTGTTAGACCGAGAAAAGGAAGATCGTGCCACTGTATTATCCTGTCATTGGGTTCAAAAGGGGGCGACCTAGACCAAGGGCGTTGTTCTGTCTAGTCGCTGCTGTCTGGCCGAGTCGTTCGGGGCCAGGAGGGCAAGACTGTGAAGGGGACCGTAGCGGGTTAGACACAACTGGTCGGGGGCTAGTGCCGCCTCCCTGATGAGCCCATGGCAGGGCGAAACCGGTTGACATGCGTATACGGGAGGGCTGGTCTCGGGGTTTTATGGGGACCTCGGGACGCCGCACGGGTAAGGAGTGTTGCCGAACTCGCGTCCGTGACACTACGGTCTGGATCTTAGAATATAAGGCTACGGTCTGAATCTTGGGAGGTGCAATTAAAGTTATTTTTGCGCGTTTTTATGTTTGGAAACAGCCCTAAGATGGGCTCCATTTTCCTATCAGCTGAAACACAATACCAATAATATTATTACCTAATTGATGCATATCTAATTACCTACAGCTACATTAATTATAATATGATTTACTTATTTTTAGTTTTTGATTATTTTTATGACATTTGTGGTAATTTGAATTAGTTCTGGTTATCAATAAAAGAGTTACATTTAAGGGTTCATTTTTAGTCTTCGTACAGGACTTTTAATATTAATGGACCGGCCCTGGTTATAGATAATACATAAATGGAACGTATTCGTCAAACACGATTCTCCCCATCTCTTGCCAAATATCAAAGGTAAAGTGAAGGGTCTAATTTACTTAGGTTATGCCAATTGCCAATAGTCATCTCGAAAGCGAATATATCTTCTTCAATAATTCGAACACCTTGGAAACTTTGCGACCCTCCTAAATGGAGTATTGGTCCAAAACTAAGAATATACGGATATCTTTTTCCAATAATATCCTTGTTTTATTTATAAAATACCTTATCACAAAGAAATCAAAATAGTACAAACAACAAAGATTGACCTTGTTTTAAAAAGACACAAAGGGTCTTTATATATTCCCACTCCGCGGCCACGCAAACGGCAAACGCGTACTTTAGGCTTTTTTAAGACGCGCGTTTTATTTATGTCGTTCGCTAATTTTTTTAATAAAAAATATGCGTTTACATTTTTTATTGTATTTAATTATAGCCATCCTTTATTCGAAATTTGACATGTTGAGGGGCATTTGTGTAATTATCACCAGACACGAGAGAGACGTGCCTCTATATAAAGAGGGTTCGGTGTTACGCAATCTTCATTCAGACTTCCAAAGCTAAAAACGTATTTGAAATCTACACGAATTCGAATTAGGTTTTCTTGAGAGCCAAGTTTGGGGAAAAAATGGCGTCTTCAGAAGGAGTTGTTATCGGCTGCCACACCGTTGACCAATGGAAGGAGCAGTTTGGAAAGCACGTCGATTCTAAGAAACTGGTAAGCGTTAACTTCCTTGCTATGTTCAATTTAGACGTTATGCATTCGGTATGCTGTTTATTGCTTAAATTCGGTGTCGGTTGTTCTATGCTTTATCCTTTTGAGTTTGTTCAGTTGCCCGATTGGATGAAGGTTGTAAGCTTAGCTTTAAAGCATTGATTGAACAGTTGACACTACAGATCGGTTATTGATTCATACGAGTTATTAATGAAAAGCTTTTCCCCCTTTTAATCTCGCTTCCTGTTTTCGTAATCCTCGTTGGATTTTGTGGATGGACTCGTGTGTAGTTGCTTCATTCTGACAATTTTCGGTTAATTAGACAAAATTTAAGGACATATGTGCCAAATAAGGCGATTTAAACTACGAATTTTGTAAAGTAACATTTCAATGGATTTGTTGACAGGTGGTTGTGGATTTCACAGCCTCATGGTGCGGTCCTTGCCGTGTGATTGCACCAATCTTGGCTGACCTTGCTAAAAAGATGCCACATGTTACCTTCCTTAAGGTTGATGTGGATGAACTCGAGGTAAAATTTCAGAATACTCCGATCATCTTTTTCCTCAATTTGTTTCAGGGGTATTTTGGGTATTCAGAAATAATCAATCTTATGTTTCTTGGTGTAATTACAGAGTGTTGCTCAGGAGTATGAGGTGGAGGCAATGCCAACTTTCTTGTTTCTTAAGGAAGGAAAGATTGTGGACAAAGTTGTGGGTGCTAAGAAAGATGAACTTACTGGCTGTGTTGAGAAACATGCAGAAGTTGTTGTAGCTGCTTAATGTAGTCTAAATGTAACCGTCGGCAACTTATTTGTCTTTTTTTGTTTGTGGTTAAACCTTTGATCTTGAGTATTTGTGTGTAATCGTGTTTATGACTTGTGGTTGATCTATATACATAAATGGAAGTTGCTGTTATGTAAAGACTAATTGATTTCATATGGCTGGTTTTAGGATTTTACTTGTCATAAGTTCTGTTCCTTATAAAATGGTAGTTTTTTTATTTTAATGGTGTTCGGTGAGATCATTAAAATAGTTATAACTTATAAGATAGTTTCTTGAAAAGCTATTTGGGATCATGGGAAGGTTTGTTGATGAGATTTTGGGGATTTTTTCACTACTTTTTAAAAATATACCCTTATGATAATTTCCTATTAACTTTCTTTTATGTCATTTTATATTTGTTATCAAACTTATTAGCTATTTTTCACCAAATATTATCCGCTAGTTCTTCTGGCAATGTGAACAATGCCATAAATATTGGGGAAAATATTGAACGTTTAATGAGTAGATGAGACATAGCCAGTGGGCAGTGACGGACCCAGAATAAAGGTTCAGAGATAACATAATTTTTTTCCGCATATTATAAAATAAGATAAAAATTAGAAGTTAAAGTTTCATTAAATATTAAATATTATAAAATGGCAAAGTGTCAAACTAATGTACAATTTACACTCTAAAGATGACCTCTCCGATCTTTTATTTTTCGAAAGTGACTTGTCACATTTTCTGTTTTAACATCCATAAGTGTTTTCGTTTCTATACTACAAATCAATGCATCATTCAAAAATCGTCACTCATTCTATTACGTAAATCGGTATTCATGCGTTTTATTGCGGAAAAACATCTTTCAACAATTGCAGTTGCAACGAGCAAAACCAAAGTTAGCTCTAATAACATATAAACCAAAGGAAAAGAACGATGTTTCCCTGTTTCCACCATCATACGAGAAAGATCTGTAATTCCCTTCAATTGAACAAAATTTTCATCACGTAGCAAAGAGTGATAATATACTTTAAAAGTTAGCATTCTAAAAATATATACATATTAACTTTTCAACGAGTTTATGAGGCATTTTTAGAATCTCTAATATACATTTTTAATTGAAAAGGACACTTTGGTCTTTTCATGTGGACAAGGGCACCATAGGGATCAAATCTGTTTTTTTTTTCACCACAGGGACCATAAATATGGTATTTCAAAAGGATGACTAACAGTGTAATTTCATGTCAACCACATGGACCAAAATTTGTAATTTACTTTAAAATTTATTTTCTTCAACTATAACTCAAGAGTAAACAGTTACTTACATACTTAAACCAACAATAGACGTCATACATAGGTCACATTACAATGTAAATAGATAAACATTTAAATGAGTTCATGCACATTGAATGTGCAATCAATACTCATTTAATTCTACAATATACAAGTCAAACAACATTACTGCTTGTAATAAATGTTTTATGTAATAAAATATCCACATGCCTTGTATTCAAACGGTTAAAAAGAACAACTCTTTATAAAAGACTAAGGAGGTGTTTGTTTTTCTTGAAAAAGACATTTTCCCCCAAAATATCTTCCGACGGGTAGACGTTTTTAAAAAATAGCGGTTGTTTTTCAAAAGACAAAATAGAATAAAAAGTCTTTTTTGGGTCTTTTTCCAACAGACCTAAAAAATCTCTTTTTGCCTCTTTACGCACCTCTGTGACTCTTCCTCCCGTTTTTTCTTTCAGCGATCTCTCCTCCCCTTCTGCGATCTCCTTCCCGGCTGCTGGATCTTTCAACTCCAGCCATCGATCCTCGCTGCCAGCCCATTCGATTCACGTCGTCGTCGGTCCACATTGTCGGTCCACGCCGCCGCCTCCCTCGCTCTGACAATTAGGTACAATTGTTTTCCGATCTGAAATTCCATCTCTCAAATCAAATTAATAACAAACCCAAATCAGTTTATTCAAATCGAGAGAACAATCTACATTCCTCTTCTCCCCCATCGTGATAACCCCCTGCATTCCCCTTCCACCCATCGCGATATTGGACACTTGATACGAGTCTGTCAAGAAATGGATTCTTCTGTCATACATTGACTGCGATTTCTTTCTTTTAATTTGAATTCTGGTTTTGTTATCTTTGTGGGTTATTTCAATCCAAAATTAGACATCTATAAAAACAAAAATTAGCTATCTTTTACTGATGTTATCTTCTGTCATGATATTGGATACAACACTTTTATTGCTTTGGCTCTTTGCTTTGTTGTCATCATGAGCTTCTCTTTGTTTTCCTTCAACCGCAACCTTGCTTGAACCCAAGAAACAAGTCAAGAAACCCAACATAACTGCTAATTTAATTGTTTGAACTGAAAAAATAAGTTACGCATTCATACCATGTTTCAAACTCCCAAGCAACAATCAACCAAGAACATGCAAAGGGATTCTTCCACATGTTGCACTACCTAACTACTTAGAAACTTTATTTAGAAATTGTTTTTCCTTTGAAAATCGTTTTAGAAAATCCTCAAATCCCCAGTTTGAGTTTGGAATCACAGTCCTGTTAATCCAAATCCTTGGAACCACATTCATGTTCATCTAAATCCCTTAAATCAAGGCTCTGATACCAACTTGTAACGTCTCAATTTCCGTAATAAACTTTTCGTTTTAAAACAGTACAAATACATAAAATGGTTTATAAAATAAAAGTCATCTAATTTAAAACTTAATATTTAAAAACATAATAATCTTATTTAACAAAAACATTTGTAAACATTATCCAATAAAAGACTTGATTATCAAAACCTCAGATGCGGTACAGTCGTGTCGTGCTCGAAGCTCAAGCCAACAAATACATGAAAAACAGTTAGGGTGAAAGAGTAAGCACAAAGCTTAGTGAGTTCCCCAAAATACCACACGATTCATCACATAAGGTCTCCGAGCTTGCCCCGAATAACCTGGCTCTCGAGATTGCTCCGAACCGCCCCTCGACCAGGACTCACGGGCTTGCCCCGTTCCCGCCCGTCAGCGGCTCAATATGTGGACTCTCAAGCTTTCTCCGATCCGTCTGGCTCTAAGGCTTGCCCTGATTCGCCATCGCATGACATCCCCCTCCTAAGATAGTATCCATACTAAACATACTTACCAATAATAGAATCCTAAGCATTCAGATGGACCCAGTGGGTCCCTACTCAGTCACATAATCACATAAATAGGGGCAAACATCCTAGCATACAGCAAAACACATCGTGAACTAAAGCTACAACACATGTAACATCACATATAGTATAGTGAGAAGACTCACCTGATCCACAAGGCTAAATAGCACTCCACACACGTATATTCAGATCTCGACAACGCGAACCTCCTAACAAAGATAACTCCACTTAGAACTTCCTAAACCCCAAACATGATAAACTTCTAAGACCGGTACCCCAACCCTCAAGTTTGACCAAAAAGTCAAACTAGTCAAAAGTCAACGATCACATGTCAAAGTCAAAGTCAACGGTCAAAAGGCAGTTAAGGCCGCTAACTTCCACAGTTAGCGTTGCTAACTATGAATAGACTCAAAAATCCATTAAGCTCTTAATCTATTCAGCGAAGGTCTCAAATCTTCCAGGGACCTTTCAAAACAGTCCCTAAGTCCATAAAGATCCTAACTTTACTATCCAAACACAACCTTGCAAGCTCATAAACATGATCCAAGTCCAAAATGGTCCAAAACTAACCAAAATCACCAAAGAGAGTTTGGCTTACTCTCTAAACCACCTAATGGTTCTAAAACTGGATTTAAGTGCATAAAGTTCCAAACTTTATCCTTCCTAATCATGGACAACAATAAAGAGGGACCATTACTTCATTTCAACCCATACAATCTCACACAAAAAACAAGAATAACCTCAAAAACATAAACATGTGGGAACTTTACTCACAATGGTCCAGAAACAAGAACTTTAGCTGATTTCCCACTTGAAGAATGCCTTCTAGCAATACCACCAACCTTCTAGCATCATCAAGGCTTCAAAATTCCATCTATAGAGACCAAAATCATTAAAAACCCATTCAAGAAGGCTAGAGAGAGAGTATGGCCGTTTTGGAGGCTGAAAATGGTGTTTGGCGACTGCCCTAGGGTTCCCCACCCTAATATATGGCCCAAACATCAAAATATAGGGTTTTCGCCCAACATCAGCAATTAGCATCGCTAACTCAAAAGTTAGCATTGCTAACTGCACATCGTACAAACCCACTTAGCAGAAGCACATTAGTGACGCTAAAAGCGTATTATCGACGCTAAAGGCACATTAACCTCTTTTTCTCCCAAATTTTGATTTCTTTTAACTCAAGACTTGGCATTTCGGGATTAGGGTCTTACACTAAACTTCTTAACTGGTTACAGATGATGTGTCGCGAGCAATATAATAAGGAATGGTATATCAATAGTCGTTGCTTATGTCACATGATTGGGAATAAGGAACAGCTAAAGGATTATCAAGAGTTGAGAGGAGATGGAGATGTCAAATGTGGAAATAATGAAAGAGTCTTAATCAGATAGAAAAATCACAAATTAAAATTTTACCATAAAAAGTTGCATATATCGAAGACTTAGAGCATAAATTAATTAGTGTTTATTAACTTGTTGTATGTACCGGAAATCAAATCACTTTTGATGAAGAAGGCATTATTATTTAGAATAAATTTAGAAAGGAAGTTCTAATGATGTAAAAAATAAAATGAAGGAGAGTTATATCCATTGTATATGAAACCCATTGTGGGTGCACCTTCGGTATGCCTGTTAACTTGAGTTGCATATGCTATAAGTTGGTTATAGCATCAAAGACTCTCTCATCCAAATTTCAAAGACATCAATAAACTTGTCATTGTAGATATTATAAGAGGTTTACTTGTTCTTAAATATGATAACAATACTCTTTGTGCTGCTTATAAACATGGAAAACAAAATCAAAATGGTCATTCCACAATCATTGACACAAAAATTATCGAACCTTTGGAACTCTTGCACGTTGATCTGTGTGGAACTTTTTCGATTGAAAGGTTAGGTGGTACAAGGTATATCTTAGTAAATGTTTATGATTTTTCACAATTTACTTGAGACTCTTACATAGTGATTTAAGGATTCTCGTTGCCCAAGCAATAATATGTCTAATCTAAATCTTAATAAAAATGAGAATATGCCCTTCCCAGTATTCCATAGCCTCATTATCTTTTTCTATTGTAAAAGTATCCTCTAAAAATCTCCTTACACGTGTCTCGCTTGGTGCTTCCTTCTAGACTCTAGTATAGACTTTCGAAGCCACCGACCCACTAGGCTCATTAAGTGGAAGCTTGTTAACATCAAATCTATTTGGCTTATAAGGAAGCGGTCTATTAGCGTATTCTTTATCATTAATATCCCCATAAGAAGCAGGCTTATCCTTAAGATTGGGGTACCGAAATTGGCTTTTGATGAAAAAGGAGTCTTCATAAGTTGCATCTTTAATAATACCCAATTCTATTTGATAAGCCATTGCTGAATTTTGTCACTCTTCCTTATGATCTCGCAAGATGTTAAGCGAGTGTCTAGTGTTATTGAGGTCATAAAGTCTCTTAGTGATTAGGATTAATACCCATTAGGGTTTAGGTAAGTCCATTAGGGTTTAGGTTTGGCCAAGAGCCCATTTTGTAACCCTATTTATATGAGGATAAACCCTCATTATTATGATCAATCAATTCTATATTATAACATGGTATCAGAGCTCTAGGTTAAAACCCTAGTACTGACCACAACCCGCCGCCGCCGCCCTCCACCTCCGATGACCTTCTAGTCGTCGGAGGTGCCTTCAATAATTTCCCTTTCCACTTTTTTTCATAAATAATAATACAGCCATCGGTACCAAACTAGACCTTCGTCATTGGCTTCTTCTACTCCTCTTTTGCTATGGCCGCTCTCCTTGGATGGCCTCTTTTTATCCGGACCTTGTCCGCTGGGCAGGCTCTGATATGCAGTCGTCTCTCTCTTTCTATATTACAGTCGTCGATCTCATCAGAATTGGCTCCGTCTACCGCAGCTCGAGCCATTTCTCTCTTGCTCGCTGCCTTTCTCCGGACTACTCTGCCGCTGACTCCATGATCGTTGTCGCCGCCACCGGCTCTCTCTTCTTCTACATCGCGACCGTCTCTGGCCGCCACTCCTTCTCTCTTCTTCTCCGACGAACAGTCACGATTAGTCGTCATCATCAAAGCTCTGCCACCACCGCTACCGCTGTCTTCATCTATGTTTTTTTTATGTTTTATTTTTTTGGTTATTTTTCCAGTTTAATCATTTTCCCCCGATCAAACAGTGGGGGATGTTAGTGATTATGATTAACGCCCATTAGGGTTTAGGTAAGTCCATTAGGGTTTAGGTTTGGCTAAGAGCCCATTTTGTAACCCTATTTATATGAGGTTAAACCCTCATTATTATGATCAATCAATTCTATATTTTAACATAGTCGACTTCAAGACTGGTTGGTAAGGTGGCTTCAACTTGATGGCTGCCAATAGCTTTCTTGAGGACAGAGATGTGGAAAACGTGTGGATACGAGTCGAAATATGGTAATTAGCGTATATACGCAATGTACCGACCTAGCTAATAATAAGAAACTGGTCATAGAATCAGACTACGAGTTTTTGATGGATTCGATGGACCACCAAATGTTTACGATATGGGCGTAATTTGAAGAAACCTAGTCTCCCACACTGAATTCAACATCTCTATGATTCTTATTGGCTGAATTTTTGTTATGATATTGAGCCTTTATTAGATGGTACTTGAATTGTTTAAGTGCCTCATCATGGTCTAGAAGGTCGTCGAAAACAGTTGCACAGTAAACCTCACATGGAAAATATTTGAGCATTAAAGGAGGAGGTAGATCATGGACAACCTCAAAGGGTATGGTATTTGTGGAAACATGGTATAAAGTTTTGTGCCAAAATTCGGCTAACAGAAGCCACACATGCCAAGATTTTGGTTGTTTAGCCGCAAAGCAACACAGGTATGTTTCAAGACTCTAGTTGACTACCTCAATTTGACCGTCAGTCTCAAGATAATATGGGGAACTAAACTATAATTTACCTCCTTGAAGAGAAAAGATTTCCTTCTAGAAGGTGCTAAGGAATAATGGATCCTGATCACTTAATACCGACTTGAGAATATAAGAGGGTGCTTAAGGGGAAGAAATGGTAGTATTTAGAGAGGTGGTCAACGACCACCGATGTCATGTCGTAACCATTAGATTTGGGTAGGCTAGAAATAAAATTGAGTGATATTTTGTCTTAAATGATAGAAGGAATTGGTAGGGGTGGGAGGATTCCTCCCAGGACAAGGTAGATGATTTATATATTTGGCAAATGTCACATGCCAAAACATATCGTTGGACTAATTTTCTCATGCCAACCCGGTATAGCCGAGATGCAAACCGGTAATACGTGCTATAGAAGTTGAAGTTGCCACCATTAGGACTGGAATATAATTCATTTAGAAGTTGTGGATCAATGAGAAAGATGTAGGTAAGACCAACCGACCCTTATAGTATAACATGCCATTTTGCAAAAAGAAATCAGTGCATGATTAAGTGTAGGTAAATAAAGCACGTGCAAGCTTTTATTAGGAGTTGTGTACCATCTAACCATTATGGCAATGAGAGAAAGGGATGTAGATCATCATCGGTAAATAAAGCACGTGCAAGCTTTTAGAATTTGCAAATGTGATTCCTAAGTTAGATTGTATATCAAAATGTCCTTAAGAAAACAAGCACTCACACGCAAAGGTATAGCTGTAAGAATTTCTCGTTAGGGCCTTAAATGTGGTAGGGGCATTGGTCAAGTTTAAAGGGATGACCAAGAATTCATAATTGTTCACGCCTTTGTTTTTTTCTGTATCTGTATCATGAATCCGCACCTGGTAAAAACTCGATTTGAGATCGATTTTTTGGAAAATAAATAGGATCCATGGTGCTCATCGAGTAATTATTTGACCACAGGATTCAGGATTCAGATACTTAAAGGGTATGGTAGCTTTGTTAAGAACGCAATAGTCGATACACATTTAACAAGTTGAGTCTTCCTTTAAACAAGGATAACCAAGCTAGAATATTCACTTTGACTAATATGGATAATATCGGTACCCGACATCTCATCCACTAGTCATTGGATCTTATATTTATAGTTATGAGAGAACCGATATGAACAAACATAGATGAGTCCTTGTGACAACCCAAGGTTGTCACATGTTATATCTTCCATGTAGGCGGTAACCTTATGGTGATCAAAACAAGACAGAAAATCCAAACAACATGGTGCCTAACTGATGGGATTGTTGTTCAATGAAGTTAATATAATAAAAATAATAATATATTTTAAATGTAATTTATTTAAATAACTTTTAATAAAAAATAGACAAATATATTTATATTTCTATGAGTAAATTACAACTTTGGTCCATGTGCTTTGCCTTAGGTAATACTCTAAGTCCAAGTATTTGAAATTACATGTGTTTGTCTCGGTGGTTTGATATTATGCACGCATGAGGTCCTTATGCACACATTAGGTCCCTGGTCCATATAAAAAGAACTTTTTGCCTTTTTCATTTTCTTTTGCTTTTTACCCTTTTCTTTTTTTAATAAATAAAAAATAATAAAATAATAAACCCCAACCCACACCACCCCATTCCTCTCTCTCACTCTCTCCCCCGATCGTCTTCCTCATCTCATCTTCTTCATTTATCCTTGAAATTTTCGGTTGGTATAAATTTTTCATGAGAGTTGTTGACATGGGAAGAGAGTTGGATTTGAATCCCATTATTTTTCATTTCTTCACTGGGAAGGGATCACACAATTCCTAAATCCGGCTGATTGAATCGACAATGCAAAACTGTTCGATCCTCTTCTAATAAGTAAGCAGCTGCTATCAATTCTTGTTCTCATTTTCAAAAGTCAAAATTGATACTAACAAAGGTTACGGTGATGATCAAACTACAATATTGATCGTTGTTCTCATTTTTAAAAGTCAAAATGGAGTCCAAATTGAACCACTTGCAACTAAAATTGTGTTTAGGTTATACAACCAGGCACCGGCCGTCCAGATCCCACTATCAAGATATTTTCGTGTTTTTCCGAGGTAAATAGGAAGTTCATCCCAAGAAAGTCGGGGGAGTGGGTCGTGAACATCTTGCGGAATGACTGTTTGACTATGGCAACATGAGCTGAAGATATCTTGAGCTCATGTGTGTGTGTGTGTTATTTATTTGTTGTAGGTGTGTGTAAGCGTGTTTAGTTACATGTGTGTATGTGTGTGTCATTTATTAGTTGCAGGTGTGTCTATGTGTGTGTGTGGTTTGAGTTACCGTTGAACACTCACACATGGGCAAGAAATAAGATGATGGGGTTATATGAGAGTTGCAAAGAACACAAACTGAAAGAATGAACACAAGGGTAAGGGTACTGGACGTATCATGGAACTTTAACCAAATATTTATATGATGTTCCAGACGTTCATGGTGGTAGAATGATTTGGGGGGGGGGGGGGGTTTGGACTTCTTGTTGTAATTTGAGAGAGAGAGAGAGAGAGAGAGAGAGAGAGAGAGAGAGAGAGAGAGAGAGAGAGAGACATGTGTATGGGGTGGGGGTAAGGTTATTTTTTTAAGAGTATATTACAGTTTTGGTCCCTGTGGTTTACTAAATCTTTCACATTAGGACCAAGTATTGGAATTTCACGGTTATGGTCACCAAGGTTTCCAAAACGCTACAAATAAGTCCCTGGGGCATATAAAAAGACTGAAATACCCTTTTTATTTTCTTTTTCATTTTCTTTTAATATACTATTTATTTTAGTAATTAAAAAATACCCTAACCCCCAACCCCCCCTACCCTCAGGTTCAGAACTAAGAACAAAAGCTTTGTGATTGATAGTTGCATGTTCGTAGAATTGCACAAATCTCTATCACGAAATATATGCTTCTGAAGCTCAAAAGCTCTAAATGAAGACAAAATCATGAATGTCTCTTTCCTTCCTCTTGTTCATATTTTCTTCAACAGATTGAGATGTACTTTCAGTCTCGAAATCTGTTACTTCAACTACATGTGACCTTATGATATTATCCACAATGAAATCCAGAAATCTTGCTCTTGCTGTTTCAATCGGGGAAACATCATTGGGAGATAATATATTATATGGGTCCCTTGAAGAGCCATTAGAATCAAGGCTTGAATGACCTCCTTCCACCCCTACATTATGAAGTGGTAATGTGCATGCATTCAACAGCACCAGACTCGTCTTCATTGTCTAAGCTTTCATCTGTAACACCACTGCGGTCAACCATGGGTTCAACAATCTCGTCAGCGCGTCCATCTACATTATTGAGATCATGCAAAGAAGTCTCGTCTATGTATGAATCAGCCGATCTCAAATTGTATTGCTGAACCAGAACCCTAGTACACATCTATCTAATCATGTACAATTTCATTAACAAAAACCCCCAATAATAATAATAATAATAATAATAATAATAATAATAATAAATCCCTAGACCCACAATTGGACATGTATCTTTTGTCGTCTAACTCAACCCCGCCTTCTGTTTTGCATTAGCTGACTTCGACTTCCGATGGCTGCCACTGCTATCAAATCCATCTTCATTCCCCTGATCTTCAATACCCTTCAAAATATTTCCCAATGTCGGGTATTTTTATTTTTGACCAAAACCCGTTTTCTTGTTGACTTTTAGGTATTTGGTCAAGAAATGCTGATCAGGATCTTGTTCAGCTGGGTTTTTCGTCTGAACCGCAACTAGATTTAGTAAACAAAGATTTAAGATAGTTTCTAGAAGCTCAAAGCTTTTGAGTCAACCTTAGCTTCTTTGACCATGGCAAGTTGTACTTCTTGGGATGAATGTGAATGTGATCACCGATGAATCCTATTGACCTGTTAAAGAAGTATTCATCTGGGGTTAATTCAGTACTTACCTTACAAGATTTAGAAGGCGATATATTGCATGATTGTACCATTGGAGTTGAAAATGTAATGAACTCTTCTTGTTCTTCTTTAGCATTTTGAAGAAGTGATTTCACCATTTGTACACGTGGCGGGAGGTAGAGATGAAGGAGTTTGCCTTTGTAAAAAAGTTCATCGGTCAGGCATTGTTCATTAAATCCTCCTCCAACTTTTAGGAATTTAAATTCTCTGGATTTTGATGGTGAAGATGAACATAATTTGCATGTTTCGCCGAAGACGGGTTGGGGATGGAGAGAGAGGGGGGTAGTGGGGTAGGGGTGGGGTGTGAGGTGTATTTTATTTTTTTAATTACTAAAATTAATAATAGGTTAAAAGAAAAATGAAAAATAAAATAGAAAGAGTATTTCAGTCTTTTTATATGCCCCAGGGACTGATTTGTAGCGTTTTGGAAACTTTGTCGACTATAACCGTGAAATTCCAATACTTGGTCCTAATGTGAAAGATTTGCTAAATCACAGGGATCAAAACTGTAATTTATTCTTTTTTTAATTTTTATTTATTAAAATAGAAAAGGATAAAAAGAAAATGAAAAAGGGAAACATGTCTTTACCACAGGAACAAACACGTGCGATTTCAAATACTTGGACTTAAAATGTTACCTAAGCCAAACCACAGGGACCAAAACTGTAATTTTTTGAATCTGTAAGAGCATGTTTGGCTCCCCATTTAAAAAATGTTTATTAGCTTTTCAGCTTTTTAAAAAGCTGATAAGCTAAAAAAATGTTTGACTCCTAAAAAACACTTTTTATTTTGGCTTTTCAGCAAAGGGGAAAAACTGTTTTCCAAAAGCTCCATATTATTGACTTTTTAAAGAGAAAAAATGATTTTTTACCTGCAAAATTACAATAATGACCCCCAACAATATGTAAAATATCATTTTTAGTCATTTTACATATATAAAAGCTTATCCAAATACTTTTTAAACTTTCTTATCAACTTATTAATTTTTCTCACCACATAAAATTATCCAAACTTTTTTTAAAAACTCATTTTTAAAAAGTTACAAGCTAATAAACACTTTTTCCCAAAAATACTTATAAGTTAAATAAGTTTATTCGCCCTAAAAATGTTATACTTCTGCCACGCAAACGCGTGCGTCACATTAATTTCAAGATGCGCGTTTGGTTTTTGCTGAAGGAGTTAGATTTTTCTGGAATATTTCTGTAAACTAAAACCGACCTTTATTCGAAGACGTGTTGAGGGCCTTTGTGTAATTATCATTGGGCATCATAGGGACGTGCCCCTGTATAAACAGGGGTTCGGCGCATAGCAAATTCATTCGTACTCGAAAGCTAGAGCGCATTTGTAAGATACAGTAATTTGAATTAGGTTTTCTCGAAACACTAATTTGGGGGGAAAAATGGCAACGGAAGGAGTTGTGATCGGCTGTCACACCGTCGAACAATGGGAGGAGCAGTATCTTAAGCACATGGGTTCTGAGAAATTGGTAACCCCAATCTCCTTATTTTATTCATCTACTTCGAAATTCTGCATTCTGTTCTGTGTTTTTTCTTGAATTCCATTTCGGTAGTGTTGGGTTTTGTTCGTTTGAGCTCGTTCAGTAGCCCGACTGGATGAAGGTTATGGACCCATAGATATATCTTAACATTTGAACGGATTTGTTGACAGGTGGTTGTAGATTTCACAGCCTCGTGGTGTGGTCCATGCCGTGTGATTGCACCAATCTTGGCTGACTTTGCTAAAAGGATGCCCCATGTTACCTTCCTTAAGGTCGATGTGGATGAAGTTGAGGTAAACTCACTCCTATCATATTCATATTCAGATTGTTTCGGGGTATTTTGGGTATTTTAATTCTTGTTTCTTTGTGTTACAGAGAGTTGCACAGAAGTACTCAGTGGAGGCAATGCCAACGTTCTTGTTTCTGAAAAATGGAGAGATAGTGGACAAAGTTGTGGGTGCTAAGAAAGATGAACTCCATGCTTGTATTCTTAAGCATGCAGGACCTTCTGTTGTATCTGCTTAATGTAGTTTAAATTTGATTATTAATATAACTTATGTGTCGCCTGTTATGGAAAAACTTTAGATCTTGGATATTGTGTGTAACCATGTTTATAACTTGAGCTTTGATCTATATGCATAAATTTGTCAAATATCACTAGGAACTGAAATTCAGTTGTCTGTTAATCTGTTTATTGAATCTCAACCTATCACTAGATAGTGAAACTAATCGTGGTATAATTGTGGTAAGAACGAACTGTCGAACTTTTAGGGAACAAGTATGATTTAATGTTGTCAAATTCAGTTGTCTGTTAAATGAAACAATAAAATATAAATGAGATTTTATAAATAAAACTAAATAAAAATACAAAGGATAGGTCTGGTTTTAGGATTAAAATATGTCAAGAAGGTGGGTCACTTGGTTTGATTGTTGCTTAGCTCTGATTGAATTTTAAAGTGCAATGGTATTGAAAGTCATTCACTGATTGCTATATGGATTATCTTTTGAGAAAAAGACTAAAATAGCCTAATCCCTAAGGGGTTTTCCTCAAAATAGCCAAAAAATCGGAGACTGTCCCGGAATAGCCAACGAAAACGCAGCTCGCATAGGGCGGCTGCGTTTTCGTCCTTTAGCCTGCGTTTTCGTGCTTTGGGGCGCCAAATATCTGCGTTTTGCTACAAAGGGCTGCGTTTTCGTGCTTTGGTCTGCGTTTTCAGTGGCTATCAGCTCTCCGGCCCAGGTATATAAACCCCGAAAAAAGAAACGTTAATTTTTTCGATCCCGTAAACGACAAACACTCCGTAATGGCTTCGCAAGATTTCTCCTCATGGAATCAGGTACATCTCAAATTCCATGTTCTAGTTATTGTTTAGTTGGTAGATGATATGAACGTACAAAATATGATGCACAATGTACAAGTGTTTTATGCACAAAAATCTGGGTTTGGGAGATCTCCAGAGGAAAACGCAATTAATCAAGAGGAAAACGCAGTTTTTGGGGATATCTGCGCAATCCTCTGAGGAAAACGCAAGTTTCTGGGTTTTGCTCAGAGGAAAACGCAGATAATGCCCTTATCTGCGCAATCCTCTGAGGAAAACGCAAGTTTCTGGGTTTTGCTCAGAGGAAAACGCAGATTAAGACAATATCTGCGCAATCCTCTGAGGAAAACGCAGATAATGCCCTTATCTGCGTTTTCCTCTGAGCAAAACCCAGAAAATGCCCGGTAGCTGCTATGTGGTCGTTTTTATTTTCCGAAAACGTTAATGATGCACACTAACTTTGTTTTTACCTACATTTACAGCATGCTAATAAGACAACGCCACCGGTAATTAATATGAAAGGCACGGGAAATAAGATACGGGAGGTGATAGATCGTCTAACACCAAACCAACGGGCCATATTTGCTACCACCCCATTCGCGACTCATGGTGATGCTCCTGTTGCGAAAGGGGACCCGTTACTGTGCAGTTATCTGTTCATGCACGAGATCCGGCCCCAAAACGAAAACGACGGGAAGGGACAGCTTCATTTCTTACTGGGAAATAGCTACCTGTCGTATGGAGCCGAAGAATTCTGTTTGATAACGGGATTAAAATTCGGTAGGGTTGCGGGATCTAGACGGTTAATGAAGAAGGTCCAATCAACATTTGTCGAACGCGTTTTCGGCGAGCGGATGAAACCTGCGGATTTGGCAACGGGCGATCTACACACCGTTATATTACAATCACGTTTTCGTGAACTATCTGAGTACGGTGTGTATTGTTATACATTTTGTGCGCCGGTTACCTTTCAAAAGAGAAAAATGAAAAAGTAACCGTTGAATGGCTTTCGGTGGCGGAAAACTTTGAAGATTTTAACAGGTAAATAAAATTTAATTTGTTTTATAAAAGAATAATATTATAGATTACCTAAATTTAATAACATTTTTATGTCTATCAGATACCCTTGGGGGACTCAGATCTGGGAACATGCATATACACAGTTAAAAAAAATATACACCAAGATCGAAGAACATGAGAAATTGCCTGCTCCCCGAAATGCATTAAGGATGTCTGTTTCGGGTTATTCATATCCGTTTAAGGTAATTTGTTTCAGGTTATTCATATCCAATTATAATTTCAAATTTTTGAAGAGAGTTTGATATAATTTTAATATTTTGTCATAGATTTGGATATGGGAAACCATACCGGCTCTCGAGGGTATATTTTGCCGACGGATAAATGAAAATATTCCAAGATTTGCAAGGTGGCAGCAAATAAAGAAGATGTCTGCAGACCAAGTAAAAACTATTTACAAAATGACAATGGTTAGTTTACATTTAAAAATACATATCTGTTATATATATATATATATATATATATATATATATATATATATATATATATATATATATATATATATATATATATATATATATATATATACATATATACATATATACATATATACATATGTATATATGTATATATGTAGATATAAATATATATGTATATATATATATATATATATATATATATATATATATATATATATATATGTATATATACATATATACATATATATATATATATCTATCTATATATATATATATATATATATATATATATATATATATATATATATATATATACGTATATATATATATATATATACGTATATATATATATATATATTATATATATATATATATATATATGTATATGTATATATATATGTATATGTATATATATATATATATATATATATATATATATATATATATATATGTATATACATATATATATATATATATATATTATATATATATATGTATATATATATACATATATATATATATATATACGTTTATATATATATATATATATATATATATATATATATATATATATATATATATATATGTATACATATATATATATATGTATACATATATATATATGTATACATATATATATATGTATACATATATATATATATGTATATATATATATATATATATATATATATATATATATATATGTACATATATATATATATATATATATGTATACATATACATATATATGTATACATATACATATATATGTATATATATATGTATATTTTTTTTTTTGAAAAAGGCAACTTATATAACAAAAAGGAGACTACCATAGCAAAAAGCTAGATAGCTCGAAAAATTACATGGTGTTAATTGCTAAGCTAGGGAAACTAAACCAGATGTTTCTATCTAAATTCACTCGAACCGCCCTAGCATCTATCCAAAGAAAAGACTCCTTTTGTATATGTATGAGCATATCTTCAATCTTCCTGGGATTATTATCAAATAAACTGGAATTTCTATTTCTCCATAAGACTTGGAGAGTTGCGTAACCTACCACCTCCAAAACCTTTTTTTGAGTCGTGTTAAAACCTGCTTCACAAAGCCCATCGATGATGTTTTCCAAAGAAGTCCTTCTAACCGTTTGAGTACCCCACCATGCCGTAATTTTACTCCAAACCGCTGCTGCTACTATACATTCAAAAAACACATGATTGATTGACTCCGATGCCTGTTTACATATATCACACCTGATTGAATCTTGCACCACTCCCCTGTCGTTTAACTTTTCCTTGACAGCTAGTCTTCTCCTAAAAAATTTCCATATAAAAATGTTAACTTTATTTGGAATCCATGCTATCCATCTGTTCTTCCCAATTGTTTCGTTATTATTTTTCTCTATCTCTTTTCTGAACCACTGAACTGTGAACCTCCTTTTTGGACCACCCCAACATCTCCACTCATCAGCTTTGTTATTCAGTTTGACATTACTGATTTTTGTATTTAAATCATTAAGTTCTTCCTTCGTTCTTCCTTCTCGAATCTCTCTATTCCAGTTCCATGCACATTCATTTATGGTAATTCTATCTATCACTCGGCAATCTTTTTCTCTTTCTAAGTTGAATAATCTTGGGAATTTTTTCTCCAGGATGTCCTCTCCCAACCATCTGTCCCTCCAGAAAAGCGTATCATTCCCATTTCCTACTTCTTTAGTTATCAATTTCCTTGGATCTAAGTTCCAATCATCTAAAACACCCCATTGATTGACTATTCTTTTCCATGTATGCCCTGTTTTAATTATACTTTCTTCCAGCCTCTCAAAACGATTTCCATGTATGCTTTCAATGATCTTTACCCATAAGGCTTGTTTGTTTGTTCTGTATCGCCTAGTACCATTTAGCTAGAAGAGCTTTGTTGATGTTTTCCAATGAGTTAATCCCTAGACCCCCAGCCTCTTTGTCTAAAGTGACATGTGACCATTTGTCCCAATAGATGATCTTTTCGCTCCCATTTTTACCCCAAAAGAAGTCTCTACGCAATTTCTCCAACGATTTTAAGACCTTCTTTGGTGCTTTAAACAAAGAAAAAAGATAAGTACCCATATTACCAAGTATGTTCTGCACCATCGTGTATCTCCCTCCAATCGAAAGCGTCTTCACTTTCCACTTACTTAGTTTCTTTTTGAAGTTCTCGATCAGATGGTTCCATGGATTGTGTGACCCCATGTTGACACCAACCGGCATACCCAAAAACTTTGTTGGGAATTTTTCCACTTTGCATCCTATAATTGCTGCCATCGTATCCACCGTGAATTGATTTGCCCCAACACCAATGAGAGCGCTCTTTTCCAAATTGACTTTCACCCAGCAGCTTTCTGGAAACAAATTAGGATACGAATGAGGTTTAAAACATTTTCCACTGACCATTCTCCAAAAAAAATTGAGTCATCTGCAAAAAAGAGATGTGTTAGATTAACGTTATTAGCTCCCAACTTGTATCCCCCTTGAAGCCTCCATTTTCCCCAGCTTTCGATATGGCTTGATGCAGCCCTTCCATAACAAGAGTAAAGAGGAAAGGGGACAGGGGGTCCCCTTGGCGTAGCCCACGAGAGAGAGAGAATTCCGTAGTGGGGACTGGCGGTTGACCAAGACCGACGAAGACCCAGACATCAAACATTCTTTTATCCAATTTCTCCATTTATCACCAAAACCCTTCTGATCCATTATGGAATCTAAATACTCCCAGGAAACTGTGTCGTAGGCTTTAGCAATGTCTGTTTTAAAAATCAACATGGACTTCTTCTTTGCTTTTACCAATCCACCACCTCATTGACAATCAGAAGGGCCCATCCAAGATTTGCCGATTCTTAATAAAAGCAGATTGAGTGTTACTGATGATCCCGGGGGAGGACTCTTTTAAGCCTATTTGCAATCATTTTCGCTAGAAATTTATAGACGCTGGTTATCAAACTTATGGGTCTAAAGTCATTGACACATAAAGGATTGAGTACCTTAGGAATGAGAGTAATAAAAAGCCGAGGTTAGTACCCTTCGGGATTTAGACCTTCTGGCAAATTCGTTGTATGCTTCTAACAATTCTTCTTTTAAAATCTCC